>PVJC01028948.1:0-22244 GCA_004026665.1 Murina feae | reverse complement strand
CAGATATAGAAGTGATGACACACTTGGCTCCAGAGAGATCACTGATTTCCAGAGAAGCGGGTTCAGGGAAGGAGGGCTGGGAGCCTGAAAGGGATGGCCCCTCAGAAGACACAATGAGAGGCGAGTAAGCAGGGACAACGCCTATGACTATTCTGAAAAGGTTTGTTGTGACGGAGAGGCAGTTTTCGGAAATTCACATAGGATTAGGGGAGGTTGTTTATTATTATTTAAGGTATGTGTTGTTAGAGCTTGGTTCCATGCAGACAACAATGATTAAACGCACAGGGAAAAACACCACATTTGTAGGTGTGATATTCTTCATTGGAGAGGTAGATAATGCCCAAGAAATCATCTTCCAATCAAAGCCGTCTCTAAGGTCCAATAAAGTCAATTCCATCAATGAACTGGAAAAGTCAGTTTTAAAAAAATCACTTAGTTGATTCAACAATTTGGGTCCAAAAGATAAATGCAATAGCGTCTATTAACTCACCAAGAGAACCTGTAGAGGAAGTCTGACTTTTTGGTTACCCTGAAAGTAACAACTGAGATCAGTGTTACAAAGTTTTTTATATGTAGAATGACGAAATCCAGCTACTTTTACAAATAAAAGTTGTGTTTAATATGATATGTTTTGTTCATTCATTCCTTTATTTACCCATTGAACAAACTCCCTGGAGTGCTTTGGGCCCTGGACGTAAATGTAAGTGTGGGAAGGAAACAGGCCTGGAGCCACCCATGTCATGGCTTAGTAGGAGAGACTAAGTGAAGGTTTAGTGGTGATTCAGTGTGGCTCAACAGAGAGGATTTATTTATATGCATTTAGCTCTCGGTATTTATTGTATATAAATTCAGTAACATACAGAGTGGATGAGAAGGGAAGAGAGAGGACGATTTAATCCGTGAGTGTGAGTCTGCGCTTGCTATGCCATTAAATGAGCAGGGACCTGGCACGTCAGGGGTGAGAATGTAAATGTCTTCCTTTGTTTCAGTTCCTAAAGATGATGTCTGAAATAGGCTGCCCCAACAACGAGCCCACTACTCTATGTGGTGTTCCGACAAAGCTGCAGAAATAGAGTCAAACTGATAGTAGCAGTCTTAGTAGGAGACTGTGCATTGGTATCCAAGGGATTTTCAAAGGGAATTTTAACTTCCAGATTGTGAAGGAGGGATTTGTATCTCAGGCCAAGAGAGCCGCATATCATTTAGAGGATAAACAGCACAGTCCCTTGAAGAGGTGAATACATTTCCAGAAAGACGAGAGTTCAATAAAGAGAGTGAGACCTGGCAGCTGGAGAAGTAAGCCAGGGAGGAACCACACAGGAGTTTTCATCTAATGCTTTCAAGGTGCACGACTGCATATCATCTGGGTGGCTTTTTTATGGTTATTAATCTATTCTTAATGATATCATCGTCTTGGTCTACCCACTACCAATATTATCCGCATAAAGTTGTATGAAACTTATATTACATACAATATGGTACAGTAAAGTTGTCATAGATCTCTAATAATCATGCTTTAAGAGAAACTATCTGACTGTTCTCTGTTGATGTCAGGTGATTCCAGTGTTGTGGTAACTACACAGTCAGAAATTTTTATTAGCTAGTCTGTTCTACTACAAACAAACAAATCAGAATGCCCCCTTTTAAAATATATCTCATGCCAAGCCAGGAAAGTACAACTTGTAAACATTTCAGGGGTCTAAAGGTTATTTTTAGAAAATTGCATGATGGTTTTTTGAATTTTAGGGTTTCTCCTCATTTATTCTCCAGGTTAACCCAATATGTCTACAATGACTCTCTCCTCTTCCTATTTGCTAAAGAGATTTATAATGAAAGAAATATAGTGATCAAGAAGCTAATATAGTATCAATTCAGAACACCTTTTGCGAGACAGAGGGAATAAATTCCCTTGATGATGTTTTCAGAATACTTCAAATCTTTTTCAGTGATGTAGTTATCCTCTCCCATAACCCAAAAGAGGTAAAATGTTCTTTTGCTGCCATGAACTTTGAGTTCTCTACAGATGCAACTTTAGAAAAGGGATTCATCTGTGCAGAACAGTGACCATTAGTTTTCAGCCCTTCTGTGGCTAATATAAGGGGACCAGACGTCTCACTTTTGGTGGGACAGTCCTGATTTTTAACAATTTTTTCCCGCGTCCTGCGGCGTTTTAAAAAGTCCCGATTTTTAGAAAGAGACATATGTACTATTCTTTGTAATAAAAAGAACTCCCCCCCGCCCGTCAATGGTGTCCCGCTTTACCAATGTTAAAATCTGGTCACCTTAGGCTAGTAGTTACTCTCTGGTAAGAAGCCTGGCATTGTTCTGAGTGACTGTAATGCCTGCCTGTCGTATCTGCTCAGTTCACGTAATCACTAGATCTTTCCAGCAACACATTTGCTAATGTGACATCAATTCCCTCTTGCTAAGCTGGTGAAAATGTAAGCAGTAGCCAGTTCAAGATGGTCTTTTGAGTAATTTTCATGTTCAACTTAACAAGGCAGCCGAAAAAGTTAGGTAAAGAGGTTTATGGTCAATGTAACACACGACTTGTACTGCATCCTATTTTGGCCAAAGTAATAAGGAAAGGGGAACATTCAAATGCTGAACTTCTCACTGCTGCAAATTGTTTGATTTTGTAGTCTCAATGTTTCCAAGTATGTCCATTTTGCAGAATGAATTTTGTCTCCGCAAATTCACAGGCTGACGTCCTAACCCCCAGGACCTCAGAATATAAATATTTGGTGATATGGCCTTTAAAGAGGTGATTAAGTTAAAATAAGTTGGCTAAGAAGGAAGGCCCTGATCACATCTGACTGGTGTCCTTACAAGAAGACATTAGGGCACACAGAGACTACCAGGTGAACAGGCGGCAAGAGGATGGCCACATGTAAGACAAGAAGAGGGGCCTCAGTGGAGACCAAGCCTGCCTGTGCCCTGCTCTTGGACTCCCCAGGACTGTGAGAATATAAATTTCTGTTGTCCAAACCATCCAGTCTGTGGTATTGTTTTATGGCAGCCCTAGCAAACGAATACAACTAGGGAGTGGATACTGTTATTTTTAATACCTTAAAGTCATCTTCTTATTTAATAAGTGTAATGATTTAAATGCGATTTAAAGCACCTGGAGATAAATAAGCACCTATGATATGGTCTGAAGGTGAGAGTAAGCCCTGAATAATAGGATAGATTGTTTCAGGTTGCTTTATTAGAAAGTGGCCTCAAGAATTACATGAATATAGCTAAGTAATTTATTAACAACCCTTGGGTATTTAAAAAATAAGGCTTCAGGTTTATTTGCTACATAACTATATCACATATTAAATCTGTTTTGTTTTAACTCTTTGTTTTTGGTTTAAATGAAAACTTCAGAGGAAGGTGGATTTCATTTAAGTATAAATCTGGAATAGTTCCTTACAATTTTCCATCCTGTCAAAATAAAACCATTTCAAAAGGCAGCCTAGTACTCTGCATGGTGGATGGATAGAAAGTGGTTTGAGGGGCAACTCTGGAATCAGAACTTCTCGATTTGGGTATCAGCTCTAAGCTCCACTCTTACTAGCTCTGTGCCTGAGGGCAGCTAACTGAGCTCCTCCAGGCCTCCCTTTCCTCATCTATGGAATGAGGGAGGGGATGATAACACCTCGCTCTAAGGACTGAGCAGTAAATTAGGAAATCTGTGGAAGGTACTTAGCACAGTGTCCAGCACCTACTTAAGGTTACCTATTCTTAAGTCTCAACGTGTTTTGCATAGATTACATCTCCAAGTTGAATGATACAAATTACTCTTGCTCTACTCAAAGCACATCTTTCCGTGCCTCATTTGAAATCCTAACACTATTCAGAATGGAGCAGACTAAGTTGCTAGTATCTATTCTTACATTTCACTTAGAGACAGAAACTACCATCCTTCCAGCAAAGGACTGACCACATTTCCCTTTGCTTTTCCCCTCTTGTTGGTATGGGGTCAAGATAGTGGGGGCTTTAGCAGCTGCTTTGGGCCCCAGGATGGGAGCACTTGTTGAAGCTGGAAGAGCCTGGGTCCCTGACATGCTGGAGCCACTACTTCAGCCCTAATTGCACTGTCCACCTGAATTATTATGTGACAATCTTGATTAAGCCACTATATCCAGGGTGTCTTGTTGGTGTCTTGTTACCACAGCCTATCCTATGTCATAGTACACAGTATTCTAAATAAAATCCAATGTGAATTTTAAAAAAAAGAGTATTTTTACTAAGAGTACTCTCTATTCTTTATCTTTAGATAGATACTTGGGTTATTAAATTGGTTTCCTATAGTAGCTTCATATTTAAAAGAATAGGCAAGTCTTCTAACAATAGAATTAATGGATATTTTCCTTCCCTATGAAGTCTCACAGATGTAGGGCTAGAGGGGGAAAATCTAGCAATAAATAATGTTCATTAAATATCATCATTGTATAAGCTACTCTGCAGGGCACAATAAACAGAGGTGTCCTTTCCTAGTACTTTAATATTCTGAAACAAACTTGCATATATGAAGTTCCCAATGACTGGTATGGCGATGGCCACACTGCACTGGTTGTTATGGGCAGAAATGAGAGTTTGCGATCACAAAGGAAATGGGTATAAGATCTTTTTCTATATTCTACAAAACAAAGTAGGCTCTCTGTGCTTCTCAACGCACTCCTTAAAACAACTTAGATGGCTTTTAATCAAAATGGGAATGAGCTACTTTGGAATATGAGCTAGGTGGCAATATGAAATTCTTCTGAGGAGACTCAACAGGGCAACTTAGAGAGAAAATCCAGGATTCTTGAGAGAAACTGAAACAGGCATCCAACTGATCTAGGAGAGACTTGTCACATGTAAGTAGTCATCACTGACGGACAGCCCATACTGAGATGCAAAGCCACAGCAGC
The DNA here is from genome assembly GCA_004026665.1 of Murina feae. Classification (NCBI taxonomy): domain Eukaryota; kingdom Metazoa; phylum Chordata; class Mammalia; order Chiroptera; family Vespertilionidae; genus Murina; species Murina feae. Next base: position 17,343 of record PVJC01028948.1, on the reverse strand, counting down.
AGGGGCAACTGGGTAGCTTCTGACTGGAGGAACTCAGGTAGATTTAACCAGCAGCAGAGCAGAAATTTATTTGTTGTTTAAGGCTCAGATTTTCCCAGTCCACAGTGGAGAGGCAGAGGCATGTACGCATGTGTGTGTCTATATGGAGGGAGTGAGGCCTAAACTTAAAACAACTTACAAGACAAATATTGAAAGGCAGGAATAAATACTGTCCACATAAACACTACAAGGACGGAATAAAATGGGTTTGACTAGCTCTTAAAGGCAAACTTCACATAAAGAGGGACCTTTGATTCCCTCCCAGCAATGATTTTCTAACAAATTGGATCGGTAAAAAGGGTATGTAAAACAAAATTTGACAAATAACAAATTATAAAAATGTGTTAATCAATTCAGACATATTATATATAAGAACACATCCTATATAATAAAAGGCTAAAATGTAAATCGACTGAACAGCAGAATGACTGGTCGCTCTGATGCACACTGACTACCAGAGGGCAGATGCTCAATGCAGGAGCTGCCCCCTGCTGGTCAGTGTGCTCCCACAGAAGGAGTGCTACTCAGCTAGAAGCTGCTCACAGCTGGCAAGCGCAGCAGAGGTGGCAGGAGCCTTTCCCACCTCTGGTGCAGGCCAGCTGAGGAACCCCCTTGAGTACACAAATCTCGTGTACCAGGCCTCTAGTCATATATAAGGTGCTAGGACAAGATCATCTTAAACCCTCTGCTTTGATCCTTTTGAAGAATTATCACTAGAAGAAATCTGTTGGGTATTTTTGTATGGAGTTTGATCAGGCTCTGAGAAACATGTGATACATTTGATGATAAAAACCCAAGAAAGTTCTATGTGAGTCACACAATCCTATTCTCTTTCCTGGTGTTTTCCTCCCATTAGTTCAGGAAACTTCGGGGTCCAAGAAGAACAGAAGGGATGTGTGTACAGTTCTACTGGGTGTGGATATCTCTGAAGACACGATCCTTACTTCTCTGTGCCTCAGACAGATATCTGTACGCTGGCACTATGGGGACTGCTAAGCCTAGAGACCCACAAAAAATATTCCTCAAGAAAACTGGGGGGTTGAGGGGGAGGGCAGCAGAGAAGGAGAATTAGTGTAGCAGACTTACACTTCACAAAATAAGACAGGATGTGCTAGCACATGTTGTGTTGTCTGGTTTACGATCCTCACATAACTGGGTGTTTGTCTACATATTTTAGTAGAGAGTGAAAACATTTACTAAGATTTGATTTAGCAAATACTCCAACAAAAACTTCAGTACAGAGACCAGCCTTTCTAAAACTAAAAAATTTGAAATCATACTTTTAAAAAAATTGCCAGAATTTTCAGAATGAGAAAGTAAATTCCGAGGCACTAACAGCTATCTCTTTTCTCTTGGATTTATAAAATTAAAGGTAGGAACTATTGGTGGTTCTTTACTGCTGATAGTAGTAAAATAAAGAATCCGGTTTCTGATTTCCATTGTATCACTAGGACATTCAGAATTTTATTGGCAGATGGGATACTTTAATTCCATAGGCAACAAATACACACACATGCACAGCAAATTCTAGGGAGTCAGCAGCAGGAAAATACTGCAGAGACTCCATGCCAGTGGTGTTTCAGTTACAAAACAACCCCTGTTCATCGGCCAGCCCTGCCCCATCCTTGCCCCACTGCCTCTAGAGACCTGCATACAACCCTAGGAGATTCTGCATTACTATAGGAGCAGAGTCAACTGTGAAAAAGTAAAAGCTTCTCAAGGTGGCTGTACTCTCCCAAGATATTACATTCCGGGAATGTTTCACATCAGTTTGTTATATCATAACGGGAGGTTTATGTGGATTTCTGGATAGCAACTGCATATGGTTGGTACAAGTTAGTTCGTCAGTTTAATTTCTAATACTTACCAGTTGACATACCTAGTCTAGAGGATAGGAATTTTAAAAATTTAAAAGTCATACCTGTTTACTGAGTGATCAGAAACATAATTTATGGCTTAAGAGGAGGGAAAGGGTATTGGAATGAGCTAATAGGCACAGATGGAGTTCAGGTAGTAAATTCAGGAGAAATCTTGCAGATTCTGAGAAGAGAGAGGAGAATGAATTAGTAAATGGAGAGTGGGGAGAGGAAGACAGAGAAAGGGACCAATTTTCTTGAGGCAAACAAGACCACAAGGGTGAGGGTGGCCATCGGCACAGGGTGATTCCGACCAGCTGGTCCTCGTAAAGCAAAATGCTCTGACCACTTCATTTCAGGCTGGTTCTGAGGTCAGACCACGCCTCAGAGTGTGAGCATAGCAAGCAGCAGTATGGCAAGTGAAGGCAACAGTGCTAGTTCGAGCCATGGTCTCACAGCCCGAGGGAGTAACGTGTGTGACAAATGAAGAATGATGCCATGACCGGCAAAATGTCATGCATACACAAAAGGGCTAATCTGACCCGGCCCATGTGCTTGAGAGGTTTGGGAAACTGCTGGCTGGCGGCTTCTCTACTGACTGTGGTTAGAAAAAGTGTTAACTAACAAAGCATAGAGTTGCACATCCAAAGAGCAAAAGAAAACAAAAACACCCTTAAGATATAAAGAGGAGATGTTTGGTGGTGAAAACAGAATATTAAAAATGTGGGTTCTATCTTTTTCACCCTACTCCCTTCCATGTTTAGAAAATTGGGGGAAGAAGAACTTGAAATATGTAACACAATAAAAGCTTAAAATATATGCTGGTGAAGGGAAATCTGAGGACAAGGTTTACCAAACTCCAGAACTGCACAACCTGGGTTTCAGGGAATAGAAGGAATTAACTACACTATGTCAAGCACAGCATTTCAAGATTCTGTAGGCTGGTGATGAACGTGCTGAGGCAGATGTCTAAGTTTTAGTTGACTGAACGTGTTAACAAAATGGGAAGTAGTAGTGACACACATATCGATGATTTGACACCCTTAGCAAAGTCAATTACTATCTGCCTCTCATTTTTTCAGATATTGCTTATTACTTTCAAGGCATTGTTCTGACTACGTTTATTATAAACAATGACAGTCCTGGTAGTTTGAGGAGTTAAGAGAAGCATATGGTGTTAACCACACAAAAATGTGTGATTTAGCCACATGCTATAGACTGAGTATTTGTGCCCTCCCTCGACCCCGAATTCATATTTGAAACCTAGTACCAATGAGAGGGTATTTGGAAGTGGGTTTTGGAAGGTTCCTGAAGCCTTCGTGAAAGGGATCAGTCCCTTGCTCACTTCTTCCTCCACGTGAGGTTACAGCAGGAAGCTGGTCATCTCTAGACCAGGAGCAGATCCTCACCAGAGTCTGACCATGCTGCTCCTTGGCTTTGGATCAGCAGCCTCCAAAACTGAAGAACTGAGAGAAATAAGTGTCTGTTGTTTATAAGCCAATGTGTCTATGCTATTTTTGCTAGGCAGCAACTCGATAAGATTAAGATATTGCATGTTGATGAGTGGGAACAGGTGAACAGGGCCAAGATTGTAGAATATAAAACTCCTTTCCAGAAGGAAAACACTATGCTAAACGCTGTAGAAACCTGACACTTTTTATTAGAGCAGGAGTAAGTTTATAAGAATATTCAATACTTTACTAAATATCTTTTGAGGCTCATGTAATATTAAACCAGTAAATTAATCTTATATTGGCAATATTTATTGCCAATCCACATCAGATAGGGATAGAAAGAATACAAAAATAAATGTTGCGCTGAAATCCTGAAGTGTATATGATAGGTGGATTAAACAGATCCATTTTAGAATATAATAAAACTGAAACTTAGCACCAGAACTTTAAAAATAAAGTGATCTCACCCTTTGCTTAAAGAACCCAGGTGAGTAAGGTCGAATCCTTAGCTGGAGGTCATGCAAGCTCATTATCACCACCCTGAAGATTAAAGCCTGAATCTTTCTGCTCCAAAGCTCTGTCTGCCCTTTACTTGAAATGGAACTTCAATTCCATTTTGTAAGAAAAAAAGAAGTCTTATCATGAAAGCAGAGAAGCAATGAGTGAACTGTGTCCTTATTCCTAAGGTTGTTTTGGAAAGAACACCCATTACCACATCCCATTTGTTTAACAGGCAAGTCCAACCTCCAGTGACTTGAGCATCTCTCCGCTACAATAAACTGTTATGTAACAGGTGGGGAACCTGGAGGCGGGCATACATAGTGCCCTCAAAATGAACGGGAACCCAATCACTGCAGGTCGGACACAGTTCAAAGCAATCACTCTCAGTCTTGGCATTCTCCTTAAAGACAGGAAGATCTTGTTGTCTGCAAGCATTTTAAGTGCTCTAAAGTTAAATGGACAAATGTAGTTTAAAACTTTCACAACAAGGAAGATCTCCTTTCCTAGAAAAGGCACATTTTGATTTACCTCAGATCCACTTGTCTTTTATTCTCCTGAGAAGACAGATTTCTCCCATCCTTCCTCCCAACTCAAGCTTTATATACACAACCCTCCCCTTCTCCGCTCCTGTATTAGGACAATGGTCTTCCTCCTCTGCAGAATTCCCATCATAAACTCCCCCTGCTTGTCCTTTTCACCTTATTCTCTTAAATTATACTGTGAAAATCCCAGAACTTAAAAAATTTCTTACACACACTGTTCATAAACATAGTGCATTGGGCAGCCTTCTACACGTTTTCTTATATACAACATACATACCCATCCTTCATTTCCAAAATATATATATTAAAAACTTAAAATAATGTTGTTACAGGCACTAGTGCATTCAAAACTGAAAGGAGCTTATAGCCTGGTGGGAGAGGAAAACATATAAGCCATCCTATCTCAGTGGGGTAAGAAAAGTAAAATATGCCTGGGTGAGTGTTGGGACATGGGATGTAGTTAACATCCCTGTGGGGTGAGTTAAGGAACTTCCCACAGAGGAGGAGGTACTAGAGATGTACCGAGAAGAATAAATAAAATTTTGCTAGGCAGATGAGAAAGGGAAAGAGCACCCAAGACTGTGGCATCAAGGTCCCCAGAAGCTCCTTCCTTCCGTAATCAGGAGTTGTGCCTCTGATTTCTTACTATCTGCAATATATATTCTTTTTCATTTCTTATACATTCTTATACATTCTTATGTATTCTTATACATTCTTTTTTAAAAGATATATTTTTACTGATTTCAGAGAGAAAGAAAGAGGGATAGAGAACTAGAAATATCAAGGATGAGAGAGAATCATTGCTTGGCTGCCTCCTGCACGCCCCCTACTGGGGACTGAGCTTGCAATCCAGGCATGTACCCTTGACCTGAATTGAACCCAGGACCCTTCAGTCCACAGGCTGACGCTCTATCCACTGAGCCAAAACAGCCAAGGCATATATTTTATTCTTTATATCTGAACTACCTGCAATCTTATTTAAATTGCACAATCCAAGTTCACAATAAAAAGCATTGGCTTTTGTCCAGTGCAGATTCCATTGGGGTCTGTTGGTCCAGGAGGGAAGCAGGGGACCCACAGGCATGTGTCTGCTCCCTCAGAAATCTTGGTAAACTAGTGAGAAAATATTGCAAAGAGATGGACAGCCAAGGGTTCTCTTAGCTCTTTAATCTTTTTTTCTTTGAAAAAAAATATTTTTATTAATTTCAGAGAGGAAGGGAGAGGGAGAGAGAGAGACAGACACTCAATGAGGAGTGCCTCCTGCACACCCTACACAGGGGATGGAGCCCCCAACCTGGACATGCACCCTGACGGGCAATTGAACCATGACCACCTGGGTTCATAGGTTGATGCTCAACCACTGAGCAACACTGGCCAGGCTAATCTTTTCTTTATCTTTTACTTTTCTTTATTGTGTCCCTTAGTAATATTTCTTCCCAGAATTCACGTTTGACGTAGAAGTTTGCAGCCTTCTCTGAGGATCTCCCTAACTCTCTTGATTGCTATGGGTGCTACCTCTATATGGATAACTCCCATTGACGTATCTCCCATAGCAATTACTTTACAGAGTTTTAATTCCCAATTTCTGGTCATTTTCATGCAAAATATCCTACCAGCACACTGGAGTTTATAGCACTTTGGAAGTTTTTGATGGCTTTATGATGTATTAACTTGACTAGGCTACAGTTCCCAGTTTATCAAACACAAATCTAGCTGTTGCTATGAAGGTATTTGTTGGTTTGATTAGAGTTCATAACCAGTTGGCTTTAAACAAAAGACAATTTCAGATGATCGGGATGGGCTTGGTTTAATCCGTAGAAAGGCTCTAAGAGCAGAAGGGCGGTTTCCCTGATGAAGACATTCTGCCCCCGTCTGCAGCTTCGGCCAGTGCCTGAGTGCTCCAGCTGGCCCTTCCCCCAGGCATGCCCTATAGATTCAGACATGCCATGCCAGCCCCCAACCACTTAAGCTGATTCCTTATAATAAATATCTAAATATATTTCTCCAACAGATTCTGCTTCTCTACTTGAAACCTGACTGGTAGAAGTTTACAGATCCACTGGCCTTCTCTACTCATTTCTCATTTCTGTTAAAGGAACTTCCATTTTTCCATGATAGAACATGGTCACCATTGTTATAATTACTGCCTTATCTCCTCCACCTAGTCCTTGTTTCTGGCTTCAATTGGTCTTCCCATGTTGAGATTCTTGTCATTCTATTTGGGCTTGTACAGCACAACAGATTAATTTTCATAAAGATGTTGGCCTCTCCCTAGCTCTCCCACAGCTGAGCATGTCACTGACAGGGTTCCCCGATTTTACTCCCACCAACTCTGCCACATATACCTCTCTACTCCCTGAGAGCAACCTTCAACTCCAGCCACACTGGTTATACCTCTTCATGACTTGATACTGTCTACCTCCAAGCTTTTCCTTATACCATCCCACCTACTGCAGATGTGCTTCCTGTCTTTTCCCTACCAGTCCTTTAAGGCCACCTCAAATCTACTCACAATCTACTCTGAACAGCCTAAGCCGCAGTGATTTTGCTCTCTAAGCTTCTGTATTTTTTCCCTAGAAGCAAATTGTTAATTGACTATGAAATGCGCTATGAAAACACTTAGGTTAACGTGACAATCCTTTAATAAAATATTTTACTTATATGGAATTTTTGTTGTTGTTGATCCTCACCCAAGAATATTTTTCCATTGATTTTTAGAAATAGTGAAAGGGATGGGGAGAGACAGAGAGACACTGATGTGAGAGCGATACCTTAAATGGTTGCCTTCCACATATACTCTGATCAGGGCCAACGATGGAGTCTGCAACCCAGGTACATGCCCTCGACCGGAAGTGAACCCAGGACTCTTCAGTCCTTGGGCCTATGCTCTATCACAGAACCAAACCAGCTAGGGCTATGCACGATTTTTCATCTGAATATGTTTTTATGTATCTCCTGTCGAGGACTTTGTGGAAGAGTAGGGCTCAGCAAATGTTTATCAAGAGAGCTGCTGCCTGCTCAGGAACTTAAGGATTCACTATATACATCTTCATAGAGGCCCAAAGTAGTTTCTATTAATTGGTCACTTGGGTAAAAACAATATACCAGACCACACTGACGCTGTACTATTGGTCCTCTACCAACTTTAAAGTGGGAGAGAGAAAAAAAGAATTTTTTTTACTTTGGTAGAAAATAATTTTTATGGTAGTTGCCCATTAATAATGAGCATAGATAAGAAACAAGAGGACGTTTCATTCCATTGGTTCACATGATGACATAAAACCAAACAGATGTGAAGATGCCTTTTAAGACAAATGACTTAAATTAAGTTAGGAACTAGGGGAGGGAAAGATATAAATCACAAATATATTGCAGTCATCCAAAGTGTATTTATATCTTCTTTCCAGGGGTAAACCCTGTTTCTGAAGTTAAATGCCAAGTGTTAATTGATACTAAATTAGAAATTAATTTTATACAAGTAGTACTCAGAATCTAAATGAAAACTGTAAAGTAAGACCCAGAAGCACTATGTGGGAGACTCTTGGATAATGCATACAACACTCCAAATGTCCTCCATCAGATGTTGAATTGGAGTTGTTGTTTTCTTGTTTGTTTTTAAGAAAGAAGAAAGAGAGTTACTGATAAATCTTGGATTTATCTGAGCACATAGATTATATGCTTAGTCTTTAGAGAACAACACTGTTTCTGAAGATTGTCCTTTTCCAAAGCGTTCTCAGAATGGCTCTGGCACAAACTCTAGTGATGATAACACTTGCAATTCCAGCCAGTGTTGACGTCGGCACAAGTGAATAAGAAAAAAATTAAGATAATTACCAGATTATACTTCTCTTCATAATTTATGGGAAAGCATAAAGTCTGATTTTGAAATTACATTCTTAACATATATTTTTTTTCCAATCTAAAGATAATTAAAACATAGTTCTTACTTGAGAATTTTAATTGTTTTCTCTGAAATACTGCTGGGAAAGGTCATCATAAACAGGTAGTCTTAGGAAAAAGTATAAACGGTCTTAAATAACACAGCTGATATGAGTCATCATCAGTTATTCACACAAAAATGTTACACTTTTGTGGTCCTTGACTGAACATAACAAAAGGAAAGGAAAATATTTGGAGCCCAAATTGGTAATATGATTTATAATTTCAAAAGGCAAATTAAATATATTTCTGATTTTTCAAAATTAATGTCCATAAAAATATTTGCATTTGCTTGAGTGTAAAAGGGCTGTATGACATGCAACATACTTGACATAATTGTAAATAGAAATAAAATTGCTTTAGAGGAAAATATAACTTTGTGATGTGCGTTTTGGTACTAATGAGTTATGGAACTGTTCAACTCCAAATTCAGCATTAAAATCCTCTAAGTATAGGTTTAAAGTTAATCATATTTACACATTACAATTTTAGAAATATACTTGCAGTAGCAACAACCTTATGTAATACTGATAACAATGTTTACATCTTTGTTTTTCATTCAATTGATAGCAATCTTAAGCATAACACAATCTTTGAAAACTGTTAAGACATCCTTGAGAGCTTCAGACAAAAAGAAATTAGGCTTTTGGTTTTAGTTTTATGAAAACTTCTAAATTATCTAACAGACTCCTGTTCGGACTTAGGATATTCAGAAATGTATCATAGACTTACCTTGTTTATCTTGAAAAAATTAAGAATCAGCATTAAGTTGTTCTCAGGGGAAGACTGAGAGCCGAAGGAGCTTTGACCTGGTTGAAATAACTTGTGCTGTCTCTGGTGGAATATCGGAGGGAGCTCTGTGAAGTCTCCCCTCCCCCCCTCTTGCTTTCTTTCTTTCTCTTCCATCCCCCTCCCTCCCTCATTTTCTTTCCCTCTCCCTGTCTTTCCCTGTCTCCCTATACTTCTCTTTCTCCTTCTGCCTCTCTCTCCCTCCTCTCTCTTTCTCACACACACACACTGTGATTAAATTGCTTCTGTCAAGAGTGTTTTGTTTTTTTTTGTTTTTTGTTTTCTGGAGCTTATTCTAAGACCATGAAGTGAAAAATCACACAGTAATTTACTATGTATCATCTCATAAATTTGAAAACTGCTGAATAGCCACAATTTGGAAATGGTGACACAGTGACACAATTTTAAATAAGCTACATAATGAGGCCATTTAAATGAGATAAAAATGTTGCTTACTTTATTAAGTACTATGTGGCTTCCCCAGTTATGCAAGAACTATTAGAGAAGTTAAGCTTAGGGCTAACACATGATTTCTAGGGTCGACCTACCAAAGGGTTTTCTCATGAGCACAAGGAAGAAGGTCCCACAAGTGATTTCTGGCATCTTACCCACTTGGCACGTGTGAGACATGTGTGACACACCTAAGCTGCCAAAATTATCACTTTCAAAGTGCACTGATTAAGCCCTCATCGTTGACAGCTGGTTCCCTGGCACCCTTCCACCCCACTCCTGCCTGCATGGGGAAGGAAAGGGCCCAGCTCTTGCTGAGCACTTCTTATGCGCCAAGCCCTACACTTAGCGCTTTACACACATTTCCGTAAACCCTCATCATATTTTATGGGTATTGGTATTGATATATTTTACAAGTATAAGAATGGGAGCTCAAGAGTTAATAGCAGCCAGGATGTGGTAAAACTGTCACCACCAGCACAAACATCTCTCCACCTCCCCCCCCCCCGAAAAAAAAAAAACAAACAAAACTAAAACAAAAGCAAATTCCAACTCAGACCCATGTCCTCTGAAACCTATGTGCCCTGCAAGCTCTTTGAATGATACACCACTTTGTGGAAGGAAAAATGGCAGCAACAGAACCATTTACCACGACAGCGTTATTTTCGGTGGTTCCTCTGACTTCCCAGATGGCACCGAGGACCGAGTCCCATGTCCTGCTTTCCCCTGTGCTGCCCTCCAGTGCTGTGTCAAGAGGACAAAGAGGAAAAAGGCAGTAGGAGGATCATATTCTCAGTTAACTCAGGAAAACCCTGGTTGATGTCTGTTATTTGAGCATAGTTCTACTCTCAAAGATATTCCAGTTTGGATGATACAGTAGATAGTCAGCTTCCCAAGGGTTAGTTCTCCAATAACCATCTGTACTTAAGCCTTTGTCTTAGGGTTTGCTTTCAGGGAAGCCCAACCAACACAATTTCCAAAGAGAAGCTTACTCTCTATTTTGCAAGGCTGGAGGTTACATGGTTTAGACAATATCTGGGAAATGTGGCAAAAAGTTTCTTAGTCAAGCATTTAGTATTTCATAAAGATTAGAATGACGTAAGTTTTACTTGATGTAAACTATAAAAGACAAATTTCTACAGAGAGCACGTGGGAAGTGCACACACATGGAGAAGCCTGCTGCTCTGTACTGAGTGAAAAATCCTATAAGGTGACCCATCTTCACTGCTTTTAAAGGTATGATGTTCTACCTCCATCAACAGAGAAATATCCCAGCGATGTGTTTCCTGTAATGTCTAATTTACTTTGTCCTTTCTCCCCCTTCCCAGCCCCATGCTCCAAAACAAACAGGAAAAGCTTTAAATCTGCCAATCAGGTCTTTGCACATATTGGTTCAAAACTCTTCAGTGGCATTCTACTGCGGTTAAGATGAAAACGAGATCTTCGGACTAGTCATAAGGCCCTATTGGAGTTGGCCCCAGCTTGCTCTCAAGAACATCCTTACACTATTCTCCCCCTTTTCCCCTACAGTTCACTTTTACCTCTCAGAATTAGTAGCGGCTTTCCCATCACATGTATTTGTCCATAATACTTCTTCTGCCTGAGCTCTCCCTTTCCTGGCACTGCTCCCCTCTGCCTAGATCACTGCCTCATCTCTCAGGCCCTGAAGAGACCTCACTGCCTCTGGCCCCGGTGGGACTCTCTCAGGGTCCTAGACTCTTCAGAATGTTTTGTATGCTTGAGATGGCTTTCCTATGTCTGCCTTCTTGTCACATTGTAAGATCCATGAGGGCAAGGACCCACGTCTACCCTGCTTATGAGTGTATCCGCTGAGTCCAGCACAGTGCCTGGCACATACGAGTGCTTAAAAAGTAAGTGAAGATTTGTTCACACAGCTCGGGCCCCAAATTCCCTATTCCTCGTGTCACATTTCCCAGGACACAAGGAATCAGGCAACTGAACTAGTGGGGAAATAGGGCATGAATAAAGGTGGATAAAGAGTGGGCGAGAAACCAGACTTTGAAGATATAATTTTGGTAAGCAATCTACCTAAATTATTTTTCATTTAGCCAAAACAAATGGAAGTTCTGAATTAGGCATTTGTATCATGCAGCTCTTTGTCTGCTAGACAGATAAATTAGATAACTGAGGATAAAATTAGTTGTGTGCAATGGAATACACAACAGTTTGTCTTTTAAAATGTATGTGCTTTGTGTCATATTTTCTCACTATATAATGAGGATGTGCTTTAGTGTCTAATTTTATATTTGTAACTTTCTTTGTTCATATTCTTGCAGAGGGCTTTCCGTGATTTTCAGACCTTACAAAATCTAAATCTGCCAGTGGTAAGTAGAATCATTGCCCCCAAATGTTCACATCCTAATGTCTAGAACCTTTATGCTGTGTTACATGAAAAGAAGGGAGTTATGGTTACAGATAGAATTAAGTTTGCGAATCAACTGATTTTTAAAGTAAGAAAATTATCCCAAATTATGAGTGGGGGAGGGGCGGTGGGAGGAGGATATGCAGTATAATCTCAAGGCTCCTTATAAGAGGAAGAGAGAGACAAGTCAGAGTAAGAGTGATGCCACATGAGAACTACTGCTGGCTCTGAGGGTGGAGGAGGGCTGGGAGCCAAGGGATGAGTAAGGAAATGGGAAGGCCAGGATGTGGGTTCTCCCCTAGCGTGGCCAGAAGAAACACAGCCCTGACAATACCTTGACCTGCTTTGAACTTCTGGCCTCCAGAACTGTGAAATCATAGTTGTTTTAAGCCACTACGTTGGTGGCAATTTGGTAAAGCAGCAATAAGAAAGTAATACTAGGAGATTACGCAAAAAGTTGTTATTCTACAAAAGAGATCTCCCTAAAATTTTCCTTTATTCCTAAGATTCATAATCCAAAACCTGAGGATAATTATAGATTTCCAAATAATTTTGAAAAAAACTACCATTTATAAAGAGGATTTTAAAATCAGGAAACATAATCTACTATTAATGTTACTATGTTCACATCTATAGGAAATAGAGTCATTTATAATTAAAATCCATCTAGCCAAATATTAAGTAGCTAAAGGAACTCTAGACAAAAGTAAAACATCATCTTGTCCCCAATTTTTAGGTACTTTTATACACACACTCACACACACATGCATACACATATACATATTTCCCCCTTATTAAGACTCTATACTAACCTACATTTAAATCCAACCACTACCACTGATACAATTTTGGTAAGTTGTTTATCTTAAGTTTCCTTTTATGTGAAATGGACACTGCTTTGTTTTGTGGTAAGAATAGGAATGGTATATGTATGTAAAGTACCCAGGGCAGAATCTGACAGCTAACAGGCTAATAGCTATTACATCCTATATAACAAAAGGGTAATATGCAAATAGACCAAACAACAGAACAACTGAATAACTAATCAAAGCATAATATGCTAATGACATGCTAAGGCTGCTCAACTGCTCACTATGACATGCACTGACCACCAGGGGGCAGACAGTCAACTGGTCGACCAGTCACTATGATGTGCATTGACCACCAGGGAGCAGATGCTCCAACCAGTAGGTCAGCTTGCTGCTGGGGTCCGGCCAATTGCTACTGAGTAAGATGGGCTGGACACACCCTGGAGCCCTCCTGCTGTCCCTCCATGGCCTGATCATGTACCGGTGGGGTCCCTCAGCCTGGCCTGCACTCTCTCACAATCCGGGACACCTCAGGGGATGTCGGAAAGTTGGTTTAGCCCAATCCTGCAGGCCACTCCCCTTGGGAGGGCTCCATAGGCAGGGCTCATGGCTGGCGAGTGCTGCTGTGGCAGCATGAGCCTCTCTCCTAATTGTGACTGATTGGGCATGAGCCTGCAGTAGGCACAGTGGGGCTGGGATGAGTGGGAATGGCAGGTAGGAGCTTCAGGTGGTGTTGGACTGTCAGCTTTGGCCTGATCCCTGCAGGCCACCCAGAGGGACCCCACCTATGCATGAATTTGTTCAGTAGGCCTCTAGTCTTGTATAATAAATCTTATATAATAAAAGGCTAATATGCAAATAGACCAAATGGTGGAACAACTGGTTGCTATGACATGCCCTGACCACCAGGGGGTGTGTGAGGAACATGGCGAGTGTTGACCATGGCAGGATGGTGGAGCAGGTGAGTGGGGGTGCCAGGTCAAGGCAGGATGCTGGTCGCTGTCATCAGGGTGAGCCTCTGGTGGTTACTGAAAAATCTTTGCTTCCGTGTACCACGGTCCCACCTGGCACTGACACCTGCTACCAGTGCCAGCCCCACTTGCACCCACTGCCGGCGCTGGAGCTGCCACTCGTACCCATTGTCAGCGCTGGCCCTGCTCACACCTGTAGCTGGTGCTGGAGCCACAGCTTGCACCTGCTGCCGGTGCCCAGTGCCGGTCCCAATGACTTTGCACCATCAGCAGGTGCGAGTGGCAGCTGCCAGACCTCATCACCCGAGGGCTTCTTCACTTTCCTCTGCTCCTGAAGAGCAATAGGAGCAGCAGCCGCCGCTCTATACTGACCCTGCTCGCACCCACTGCTGGTGCCGGCCCCAGTCACTCTGCGCTGTCAGTGTATGCAAGCAATGGCAACAGGAGCGGGGCTGCCAGCAGATAGCGAACTGGGGGCTGCAGTGGGAGGGGCTGGGTGGGGCTGTGCAAAATGGGCCAAGACCCACCCCTGTGCCTACCGCAGCCTTGTGGCCCACAGTTCCTTTCAAGGTGCAGGAATTTGTGCACTGGGCCCCTAGTTAATCCTATATAATAAAAGCCTAATATGCTAAGTGTCTGGTCATCTGGTCAGCTATTCAACCAAAGTGTAATATGCTAATGATATGCTAAGGCCACTCAACTGCTTGCTATGTCATGCTCTGACTAGTAGGTTAGCTTGCTGCTGGGGTCCAGCTGATCAGGACTGAGCAAGACGGGCCAGACATGCCCTGGAGCCCTCCCGTGGTCTCTCCCCGGATGGCCAACCTCCTGCGTCCTTCCCTGGTCCCAATCGTGCACCAGTGGGGTCCCTCTCACAATCAGGGACCCCTTGGGTGGTGTCAGAGAGCCAGTTTTGGCCCGATCCTGCAGGCCAGGCTAAGGGACCCCACTGGTGCATGAATTCGTGCACTTGGCCTCTAGTATATAACAATTTCATATTTATAGCTTTATACATTGCATAACACTCCTGTATCTCCTCACAAATAAGGAATTTGACTAATAACATTTCCATATGTGCTTCAAGGCAGTTGCTAATAATTTATTTTATAAATAAGACTGCTTTATAAGCAAGATAAAGACCATTTTATAAGTAAGATATTTTTTATAGACCATTTTATAAGTCAGATAAAGACGCGGTGCTTTGGTTAGAAGCTAGGTTATAAAATACAACATAAACTGGAACTTCAAATTAGCATTAAAATGATTATTGAAAGGGTGTTTGATAACCCATTAGTTGACAAAAATTAAGATTAGGAAAGCTAGATGCTACTTGTTGCTTTTAGGGTTGCTTTTAAAGGTGATGGGAGAGGTGAAATGTAGGAAAGCAACTCAATAAGAACTAAAATTTTCTGCTTGGGAATTTGGGATGGCTATAAAATTGGAACTTGGTGGGCAAACTAAACTCTGACTTGTAAATTATTCTGCTTTAGCCCAGTCACCCCAATGAAGGCAAACACACCTACATGATACATTTTATACAACTTGTGTTAAAAATCTTGAAAAATTATTGCACATTAAAAATCTCTTATATAGAGGTTGACAGAGAAGGATACTGGATGCTTCTAGAAAGTTGAGTGAAACATTTTATATGATGAGTCATTCTCATGATCATGCACATGTTTATGGGAAAAAAGTCACTTTTGACACATAACAACATATATTTGAAACAAAACTTTGAGAAAGCACTTTGCCTTTGTGATTTATGTTTTATAAGTATTATTTATTTCACACAACCCTTGAAGAAAAATCATTGTCAACTGGGCAGGCAACGTGTGTTATTTTACACATTAATTACAGAAATGCATGTCGAACATAATGGTGAATTAAATTCTTGTCCTTGAGAGGTATTGGGGACTGCATGGGTGCTCATTGTTAATTTAATAAGCTTTACTATTTATATTACTGCCTGAAATACTATTAAGGAACCATTGAAGATGCTCCTAACTGGCTCTGTGCTATTTGAGAACGTAGGTAAATTATTTTCTAACACATAACTTAAAGGGCAGATGAAGCTCAGAGAACACAAATAAATGGGGTATATTAGGTTTAGGATGATATTAGTGGCTGGGGCTCTGTTAGGCAGCCTGAGGGCAGTTAGCAGTCATGTTTGAAGACTTATCCTAGAGTTTAAGTGGCACACAGGTAGTTAGCTGGGGCCCAACGTACCAGATACAGAGTCCCCAAACTTCACATCTACCCTTTCCCTACTTCTCTCCTGTCACAATGCATAAGGTCTCTCCTCTTCCCTGCATGCCTCTCCCTCCTGCCTTCTCAAGGACCACGCTCTATTAATTACATTCGCCCCTGATCTTTTCCCCTTGAAATCTTCCTTTCATTAGAACATGAGAATTTTGAAACCTATTCTCCTACTTGACAAAGTTAATGGGCCACCTTCTGTGTTCATATCTCAGATAACATGTTTAAATAATTGTTTTCTTTATTTGTTCCTACCCAATCTCTAGTTAAGTTTAATATTTTGCAAACAAGAACTTCTCTCTATTTTAAAAAATTGATTTCAGAGAGGAGGGGAGAGGGAGAGAGAGATAGACACACCAATGATGAGAGAGAATCATTGATCGCTGCCTCCTGCACACCCCACACTGGGGATTGAGCCCACAATCTGGGCATGTGCCCTGACCAGGAATCGAACCATGATCTCCTGGTTCATAGGTCCATGCTCAACCACTGAGCAACACTGGCCGGACAAGAACTTCTCTGGAACTTATCAAAGCAGACTTTGCTAATAAGAAATTCTGGAATCTCTCTTAGTTTCTCCTACAAACTTATAACCTTACTTTGCAAAAGACTCATCGAAACATTTCTGAGATCATGATCCTCACAGCAGAACTGTAAAGATCTCTCCAGCACTTTCATTACTCCACCTTGCCCATTAGACACAGTCTTTAGTTATATTTTGTTGAAATGATGCCTATTTTTAATCAGTATTAGCACTACTTTTTTCTTATTCTTCTCTCCCTTCTATGAGGATAAAGGAGAAGAGTATAATTATATAATTGCACAAACACAGGGATTGTTTTGGGTGCTTTTCTGTGTTTCACAGCCAATGGGCACATAGTGCTGAAAACTGACTGTTCTCTGACAGGCAGCAGCTTTGGCTTGAGGAACTGCATGTACGATGTGTGAAAGTTAGGGCTGCACAAAATGAAAACAACAGAGATGAGCATCGCCCTTAAATCAAAGGTATCTAAAGTTATAGTTTGTTGATCTCTATTTGAGTTTCCTCACTGGTACACAGGAAAAATCATAAGAATATACCTCACAGGCTTGTTTTATAGATTAAATGTTAATATTGCTCAAGAAACTTGGAAGAGTGATATATAAATGTACATGCTTGTTATTTATAGATATTGACAGAATCTAGGATAAACAATGGAGATGCAGAAGTAGGAGAGAAGAGAGAAAAAAAGGCAAGATGCTGTGTGCCTAGTGATATGCCCCCTTCCCCATCACCTCTTTTCCTCCAATCCTCCTGTTCCCAATAGAATTTTTACCACAGTAGGTTAATGCATAAATGCTAGGCATGAGCCCC
>PVJC01028947.1:0-22225 GCA_004026665.1 Murina feae | reverse complement strand
AGTTTAGGCCCGATAGCCAGGGAGTGGGCCTAAGTCAGCAGGTGGACATCCCCTGAGGTTTCCCAGACTGCAAGAGAGCACAGGCGGGGCTGAGGACCTCCCCCCACATTCCAAGTGCACAAATTTTTGTGCACCAGGCCTCTAATTTTACTATAAAATATTGTGTGCTTATGTATTTTGATGTGTTTATCTATAAAGTTATTGTTATGCTATCAACTGCTGTTGGGTTCATATTAGATGGCCAAAAAAGTAAAGTGAATGAAAGTAAAATTATTTCTAAAAAGAACATCAACATTAAGCTAGTATTCTATATGTTAGCATATGTTAATTTTCCATAATGCTATAATTTAAATACAAAAAGTTAAAACATGTAACTAAATTTGTGAAATTTAAAAATGATAATATAAATATGTCTTACTAAGTTCTGTCAAATAATTATAGCTAAATGCATTTATATCTTTCTTACTTTATTTTAAAGGTTTTCTGTCTTTTACTTTCTCTTTTAGAATCTGAATTTTAGAGAGTAGGAATTTTAAAAAAGCAGTCCCTGCTGTACAGAAGCTTTTTATTTGATGTAGTCCCATTTGTTTATTTTCTCTTTAGTTTCCATTGCCCTAGGAGCTGTATCGGTGAAGAAATTTTTTTGACATATGTCTTAAATTTAGCTGCTTGTGGATTCCTCTATTTTTATTATTTTCTGTCTTATGTTTAAATCTTTTATCCATTTTGAGATTATTTTTGTGGATGGTGTAAGTCTGTGGTCTAGTTTCATTTTTTTGCATGTATCTGTCCAATTTCCCAACACCGTTTATTAAAGAGACTGCCTTAACTCCATTGTATGTTCTTGCCTCCTTTGTCAAATATTAATTGAGCATAGTGCTTTGGATCAATTTCTGGGTTCTCTATTCTATTCCATTGATCTATATGTCTGTTCTTGTGCCAATACCAGGCAGTTTTGAGAACAGTGGCTTTGTAGTACAGCTTGATATCTGGTATTGAGATCCCACCTACTTTGTTCTTCTTTCTCAGGATTGCTGCAGCTATTCAAGGTCATTTTTTATTTCAGATGAATTTTTAGAAAATTCATTCTACAACTGTGAATTATGCCATTGGTACTTTAATGAGGATTATATTGAATCTATAGATTGCTTTGGGTAGTATGAATAGTTTGATGATGTTGATTCTACCAATCCATGACCACGGTATGTTCTTCCATCTGTTTATGTCTTCCTCTATCTTTTTTCAGTCTCCTGTAGTTTTCCAAGTACATGTCTTTTACCTCCTTAGTTAAGTTTATTCTTAGGTATCTTAATGGTAAATAGGATTTTTTAAAATCTCTCTTATTGTAAGTTCACTATTGATGTATAAAAATGCCATAGACTTGCCCTTGCTGGTTTGACTCAATGGATAGAGCATCAGCCTGCAGACTGTAGGGTTCCAGGTTTGATTCAGGCTAAGGGCACATGCCTAGGTTGTGGGCTCAGTCTCCAGTGTGGGGTGTGCAGGAAGCAGCCAATCAATGTTTCTCTCTCATCATTGATGTTTCTATCTCTCTTTCCCTCTTCCTTCCTCTCTAAAATCAATAAAATATATTTTTTAAAAATGCCATAGATTTCTTGGCATTAATTTTGTATCCTGCAACATTGTCAAATTCATTTATTAAGTCTAATAATTTTTGATGGAATCTTTAGGGATTTTTATGTACAATATTATGTCATCTGTGAATAATGACAATCTTACTTCTTCTTTTTCAATTTGGATACCTTTTATTTCTTCTTCTTGTCTAATTGCTATAGTTAGCACTTCCAGTACTATGTTTAAGGGTAATGGTGAAAGTGGGCATCACTGTCTCATTTTTTTCCTTAGGTGAAATGGATTTAGTTTTTGCCCATTGAGTATGATTTTGACTGTAGGTTTGTCATATAAGGTTTTTTATTATGTTGAGATATGATCTCCCAACCCCATTTTGCTGAGAGTTTTTATCAAGAAAAGGTGTTGGATTTTTTTAAATGCTTTTTTTTTCATCAATTTATATGACTATGTGGTTTTTATCTCTCATTTTATTTATGTGATGTATCACGTTTACTGATTTGTGGATATTGTACCATCCTTGCATCCCTGAGATAAATACTACTTGGTCATGTGTATGATCTTTCTGATGTACTGCTGGACTCAATTTGCTAGAATTTTGTTGAGAATTTTGGCATCTATGTTCATGAGGGATATTGGCCTGTAATTCTCTTTAATTGTGTTGTCTTTATCTGGTTTTGGTATTAGGGTAATGCGGGCTTCATAGAATGAGCTTGGAAGTGCTCCTTCCTCTGGAATTTTTTGAAATAGTCTGAGGATGATAGGTTTTATCTCTTCTTTGAATGTTTGGTTAAACTCCTGTGTGAAGCCCTCTGGCTCTGAGCTTTTGTTTTCTGGAAGCTTTTTGATAACTGCTTCCATTTTCAGTTATTGGCCTATTGAGAATTTTAGGTTTCTCCTGATTGAGAATTAGAAAGTTGTATTTTTCTAGAAATATGTCCATTTCCTCTAAGTTGTCTACTTTGTTGGAATAGAGTTCTTCATAGTGTTGTGTTGTGTTTTTTTAAACAATCTTTTGCATTTCTGTGGGGTCTGTTGTTATTTCACCTCTTTCATTTCTGATTTTGTTTCTTTGGGTCCTCTCTCTTTGCTTCTTGGTGAGCCTGGCTACAGATTCATCAATCTTGTTTATCCTTTCAGAGAACCAGTTCTTGGCTTCGCTGATCTTTTGTTTGTTTGTTTGTGTTTTTAGTCTCTATGTCATTTATTTCTGCTCTGATCTTTATTATCTCCTTCCTTCTGCACACTTGGGGCTTTTCTTGTTACTCTCTTTGTAATTCTTTAAGTTGTAGAATTAGATAATTTATTACCATTTGTTCTTGTTTATTGAGGTAGGCCTATATAGCTATAAACGTACCTGTCAGGACTGCTTTCACTGTGTCCCATAGATATTGGATTGTTATGTTTCCATTGTCATTAATTTCAAAATCAATATGCTCAATTAATATTTGACAAAGGAGGCAAGAACATACAATGGAGTCAAGACAGTCTCTTCAACAAATGGTGTTGGGAAAATTGGACAGATAAATTCAAAAAAAAAAGAAAAAGAAAGAAAGAAACTAGACTACCAACTTAAACCATACACATAAATAAGCTCAAAAAGGATAAAGTACTTAAACATAAGATGGGAACCCATACAAATATTAGTGGAATCCACAGGTAGCAAAATCTCAGACATATGCCAAAGCAATTTCTTCACTGATACAGTTGCTAGGGCAATGTAAAATAAAGAGAAAATAAACAAATAGGACTGCATTGAAATAAAAAGCTTCTGTACAACGAAAGAAACAATAAAAAAAAAAAAAAAAAAAAAAAAAAAAAAAAAAAAACCAAAAAAAAAAACAAGAAAGTCCACTGCATGGGAGAATGTATTTGCCAATGTTATCACCAATAAGGGTTTAATCTCCAGCATTTACAGGGAACTCATACAACTTAACAAAAGGAAGATAAACAACACAATAAAAAAATAGGCAATGGACCTACATATATCCTTTTTGAAAGAGGACATACAGAAAGGAGAGACATATGAAAACATGCTCAAAGTCACTAATCATCCGAGAGATGCAATTCATAATGACAATTCAGTACCATCTCTGTGCCCAGCCAGCTCAGTCAAGGGTTCCCAAGCCTGAGTGAGGGCAGTGAAGTATGAAGAAATGACAGACAAAGAGAATAACATGGATGTTGGTGGATCTTCCTGTGCCTGGCTGAGGTTACAAAGAGAGATCCAGAGGCAAGCTGAGCCTTTATTTTATAGCCAGAGGTAAACAAGGTAGTGGTCACCATAGTTACAATGTTCTTGTGAGTTTCACTTATTTTGGCAGCACTTGCTACATCTCCCTCAGCCAATTAGCTTCCCAGATAAGATCTAGGAAGTGTCATAAGGGCTAGCCTAATTATAATAAGAGCTCTAAGCTGGTACTTGTTTGTGGCTTTGCCAACAGGTCAGTCTGAGGCTTAACCCTACAGCCATGCCCTACATCTTGCCCTTTTTTATTTTTATTTTTAAGAAAATAAAACTTAAGCATCAGGAATAAAACTCTGGCTATTAAAACAATAGCAAAACAATGTCAATGCAAAACCCAAACTACAGACAGGTTAATATTTTAAAACTTAAACATAAAGCTCTGGCTATTAATAAAACAATGCCAATGTGTTAACATTTTTAAAACTAGTAATAATAACAAAACAAATAAGTGAGTTTCTGCTAAATGAAAGTTTCTTTTGCTGATTTACTCAGAGTCCTCAGACTTGGCTATGCAAGACTTTGCAGAAGACTGGCAGCTAACCAATGTTAGCACAGCCAGAAACATGATTGAAGGAGTAGCTTCCACATCTTGTTTCTACCATCTGCTGGGCCTCAGTTAACTTCTTCAGCTGACACCATGTTGGCACCTCAGTCCCTTGCCTAGCCTTCATTTCTTCTTTTTCCACTTTGCTGTCATGGTACAATTTCCAGTCTTTTGAATGATGGGACAAGGAGCTTCTCTAGGTCCACTGTGGTGACGCACATAATGCTCCGGTACCCAAATTGGCTGTACTGCTCCTTCTGGAAAGATACAAGACACAACCTCTTCCCCACATCATTACTAGATCTGGTAAAACTCTTGTCTGGTTTTTGCATCCTTCCACCAGGCTAAGTTGGCAGAGGCTATTATACTGGAGGTCCAATGCTTTTTAGCTGCTGCACAACCCTCTGCATTGTAATTCAAAGTTTCACACATAACATTCTTCTCCCCCTATTTTTGGTTTTATAGTTGCATTTTAAGAGTAGAATTGTTGCTTTCCCCTATTGCCTGAGTCCTGATCTATCACCCTAGGGAGAGCTTTCCAATCCTGCACTTACCGGGGTGGCATGATGAAGGTTTACTGAGCCAGCTGGAAAGGCTGCAGTAGAGATAAGGATAAGGCCCTACTGTTTGGTGGGCTCTGGGGTTGGCCCCGCTTGAAGTTTCCTTGCCTAGGGGACATTGGATTATCATCAACATCAGTCATTTACCCATTGCTTTCCTCTCCTGCATCCTGAACATAGTCCAGGATGCTTGTTTCCACTCCCTGTAGCCCTTTGACTTTCATTTCTAGCTTGTTTTGGGGATCAAAGGAGAGGC
Source organism: Murina feae (assembly GCA_004026665.1). Taxonomy (NCBI): domain Eukaryota; kingdom Metazoa; phylum Chordata; class Mammalia; order Chiroptera; family Vespertilionidae; genus Murina; species Murina feae. The sequence continues at coordinate 17,027 of PVJC01028947.1, read as the reverse complement.
TTATGAGCAACAGTAACCTCCCCAAATGTTTGCACAAGACAACATCATCCCAAACCTGCTGGCACTGTTCTCTTGCTTCCTCCAGTCCTGATTCATATTTGGGAGAAAGCACATCATCCAGAGGACTCTCTCCCACAAGAGCTGTAGCCCCAGGGAAGAGGCAGCAGAGGCGCTGATGGTACAGGTGGAGTCGGAAGCCTCTGGTAGCCTTACCCTATCTGTCTTGATTTCCCTGCCACATTCATCCACTCCCTTTCTGGAGTGAGCTCTAGGCAGTCCTGAATCAGGGACCACAGACTGAAAGCAGAGGCAGGCATTTCTTCTGGACCTTCAGCTATATAATGATCTCTAAGTTGTTTTCCTACCTTCTCCCATGCCTCTATATTTACCTTTCCTTCCTCATATCACAATGAGCAGGTTTTACTTACAAAATCCAACAAATCAAATAGCTGTTGATACCTCACAGAATATCCCATGCTTGGAGCATAGCCTTAAGCATGGATACATATATACGATCCTGAATTTCCCATGCTTTACACCTAGTTATCACTAAACTTACTCCTTACCTTCCTTTCTACTTTCTGCACGTGCTTTACTGGAGTGTCCTTTCACCTGACTACTGAAGTTCCCCTGAACTCAGGCCCCACGTTGGGCACCACATGTGCTGAGCCAGCTCAGCCAAGTGTTCACAAATCTGAGTGCAGGCAGTGAACAATGAAGAAATGACAGACAAAGAGAATAAGCTGGGTCTAGGTGGATCTCCTGTGCCTGGCTGAGGCCACAGAGAAAGATCCAGACAAAAAGCTGAGCCTTTATTTTATAGCCAGAGGTAAACAAGATAGTGGTCACCATAGTTACAATGTTCTTGTGAATTTCACTTATTTTGGCAGCACTTGCTACATCTCCCTCAGCCCATTAGCTTCCCAGATAAGATCTATGGAATGTCATAAGGTCAAGCCTAATTATGCTAAGAGGGCTGTGCCCTCTAAGCTGGGACTTGTTTGTAGCTTTGCCAACAGGTCAAATGAGGCTTAATCCTACAGCCACGCCTTATACATATCAAACCTGTCAGAATGGCTATCATCAACAAATCAACAAATGACAAGTGATGGCAAGGATGCAAAGAAAAAGGAGCCCTAGTGCACTGCTGGTGGGAATGCAGACTGTTACAGACACTGTGGAGAACAGTATGGCATTTCCTCAAAAATACTAAAAACTGAGCTCCCATTTGACCCAGTGATCCCACTTCTAGAACTATATCTAAAGAAACTAGAAACACCAATCAGAAAAGACATATGAACCTCTATGTTCATAGCAGCACAATTTACCATAGCTAAGATTTGGAACAGCCTAACTGCCCATTAGAAGATGGGTGAATTAAAAAACTGTGGTACATCTATACAATAGAATACTATGCTGCTGTAAAAGAGAAGGAATTTTTACCATTTGCAACAGCATGGATGGAACTGGAGAGCATTATGCTAAGCGAAATAAGCCAGTTAGAGAAAGATAAATAATACATGATCTCACTCATTTGTGGAATATAATGAACAACATAAACTGATGAACAAAAACAGATCCAGAGACAGAAAAGCATCGATCAGACCATCAAACCTCAGAGGGAAGGTAGGGAGGATGGGGATAAAGGGGAGAGATCAACCAAAGGACTTGTATGCATGCATATAAGCCTAACCAATGGGCACAGACACCAGGGGTTTGAAGGCATGAGTGAGGGTGGTGGTGGGGCAATGGGGGGATAAGGACACATATGTAATACCTTAATAAAGAAAAAAGTAAAAATAAAGAAAGCAGTCTCTGACTTGAACAAGCTTTCAGTTCTGTCCAATATCAACAAGAATAGTTTTGTTCTTAGTTCTAACTTTTACACAGTATCCCATTAACTTCAGAGATTGTTATAAATGGCAATTTTTTCTCTAGTTCATTTAAAGCTGTATTGCTTTTGCATAGGTTTTTAGTTTTAATAAAATAGATTTGGAAGTAGTGGTAGATGAAGATACAATCCTTCACTGCTGCATTTTCTCTCAGGGAGAAAATTACTATTCCTTTTAACTTCAGGATTTATCCTTGGTGGATATCCAATGATTCATATTATTTACTCAAGATTAAAATATCTTCATTTCATTTACTAAAGATTAAAATTATAGCTTAGCCTATTTCAGTTCTCTCTGCAAATTACTGCTTTCCATTTGTTTTTAATCTGTTTTCTTACTTTCAACTTTATATTGAACACACAAGCTAAATTTATATTTAAGAGGTAATACTTTTTAGTATTTCTTTTGAATTTTCTCTATACATTCATGTCATCTTCAAAATTAAAATTTTTATTTTATCAATTCAAATATTTATACTTGATAGAACCTTCAGAACAATGCTTCACATGTAATGTAATACTAACCGATGCTCTTGTCTCATTGGTAGGGAATGTATTAATAAATTCTCCATTAAATATGATGTTCTATTTTAATTGTGCTCTTTATTAGATTTAAATAGATCCCTCCCTTACCCAGTTTGGAATGAGATTTATGATTAGTATTAATATATACCATAACATTTACTATTTTAGGAGTATGTTTCTATGTACACAGCATATGTATACATTTCCATGCACACCACTACAATAAGGATACAGAACAGTTCCATTTTTACAAAAATCTTTATTGTGCTTTCTCATTTGTAGTCAAAAGTTTCCACCAACCAAACCCTGGCAACAACTAATCTGTTCTCAGTTTCTGTAGATTTTCCTTTTCCAGGATGGCTTCATTCTCTCATTGAAAATACATCCATATTGCTGTGACTATTGGTATTTTGTTCTTTATTCTTATTCAACAGTATAAAATTGTATGAATATGTACAATTTGTTATACATTTATGAGTACTTGGGTTGTTTCTCATTTTGGTCAATTATAAGTAGAGCCACTATAAACATTCATGTATAGTTTTTACATGAACAAAATATTTTATTTCTCCAGAGCAAAAACTTAGTAGTAGGATTATTGGGTCATATAATAAGAGTATATTTAATTTAATATGAAACTTCGCAGCAGAATTACTGTATAATTTTATATTCACCATGGCAATGAATGCAAGTTCCAGTTGTTTTGTCTCCTTGCTAGCACTTGGCATACTGTACATATTTTTTATTTAAAAATATACATTATGGAATATTTAGTTTTCATTTTAATAGGTATGTAGTGTTACCTCATTATGGTTATAGTTTGCATTACCCTAATGTTTCATGATGTTGAGCAATAAAAGGGTTTTTATTTTTATAATGTGTTGAATATAATCATTAAAGGAAACAGAATCTGAATGAAGAAAAGCATGGATATGTAGATCAAAAGAAAACAAATTGACTTTTGGAAAACATAATTCAAATAGATTAACAGCAATATAGATTTTTTTTTTAATTTTCTAGCAATCATCGCTAAAGAATCCTCTGAGCATCCAGAGCACAAACTATATGCATAGGGGGGGAAACCTAAATAGAGAAAGATCAGACTCAATTTAGACTTCTCTAGGGCAGCAATCTATGACAGAACACAATGGAGCTAAATTTTAAAATCCAGGAAAAGAAAAAATGTACATACTTTACTTTTAGTTAAATTCCCATTCAAGGTGTAAAGTATCAGCAAATATGTTCAGATATGCAAACCTGAATGAATTAGACCCACCCCATGCATTTTTAAGAAAAATCAGACAACACAATGAAATGACACAACAAATAATGGTGTTTGTAACAACCAGCAAAGAAAAAAAAATCTAAGCACACCAATTAGTTTTGGACATATTGAAAAATTACATACTCTCTTTATATAATTTTCCTATAACTGTATATATGTAAATACACATATTATTCTCTATTTTATCTTTATGTTTGTGCATAAATAGAAAAATAATATAAGAAAACATCTGTCATCATAATTAATGGTGAAACACATGGACCTCTCATTAACATAAGGGACAAAGTAAGTTGATAACCATAATTATTACTTAACATTATAAAAGTGTCATTCAATTCTCTGATTAAGTTTATGACATTGTAAAAATCAGAGAGGATAAAAATTATTCTTGCAACAGATATAAGCTGAAATATGTCCATTTGATATATCAGATTTTGACTTTCCACATCCTTTTTCCTGCTGAGCGGAATTTCTCTGCCTGATTGAGCTGATCAGATCTCCTGTGGCTTGAAAGCAGCTCAACAAGAAAAGAGAGCAGCCAGAAAGTTATCTTTCTTGGTGAGCAGTTGGCACGGTAGCATTAAAGTCCTCTTTCAGACTACTCCGGCTTTGTCAGTGAGTAGTTGCAATTCTATGTATCATTTGCTATGTTAATATTGGTTTATTTTGTGCTTTTCTTACATACTAGAGGCCAGGTGCATGAAATTCATGTGTTGGGGGGAGGGCTATCTCTCAACCCAGTCTGCACTCTCTCCAATCCAGGACTCCTTGAGGGATATCCGACTGCCAGTGTAGGCCTGATCCCTGTGGCAACCCGGGACTGCTGGCTCCTAACCACTCACTTACCTGCCTGCCCTAAACACTGATCCCCCTAACTGCTCTCCCTTGCTGACCTGATTGCCCCTAACTGCTTCTTCCTCAGCCCTGCCACCGTGGCTTTGTCCGGAAGGACATCTGGAAGATATTCAGTCTAATTAGCATATTACCCTTTTATTAGTATAGAGAAACTGGCACTTGGACATCTCTCTCCCAATTAGGGACTGCTGGCTCCTAACCATTCACCTGCCTCCCTGCCCTAACCACTCTGTCTGCCTGCATGACCCCCCTAACTGCTCTCTCCTGCTGGTCTGATAGCCCTAACTGCCTCTGCCTCAGCCCCACCACCGTGGCTTTGTCCAGAAGGACATCTGGAAGATGTCCAGTCTAATTAGCATATTACCCTTTTATTAGTATAGATATTTTTCATGAAAATTTCAATTGCACTGATTATTACATGATTGTTTTCTTTGTTAACTACTGAAGCAATTGTAAACCAATAATGTCATATATGCAATGTCCTAAAGAAGATAATTGACCTATTCTTGTTTATTTCAGGAACAAGTTCCTATTTTAAGTCAAGCATAGACTAGATGTGCACATGGATAATTATATACCTGTAGAAAGTAAGATAATAAAATAAAAAAGTAATTCAGTAAATAGCTAGTTATGAATTTAATTATTAGACAAAAATCCATAGTTTTCCCCTATCAGAAAATCTTTTAGAAAATATAATGGAGGAAATATTTGCATTAATAATAGTGACAAAGTAATAACATGTCTAAAGGAATTTAATACCAATGGGAAACACTTCACCTTTGAGAAGTTATTTTCAAGGGTAATATGGATCTATTTGGATGCCCCTTTCTGGGCCAATGTGTCAATTTCACTTGAGGCTGAAAATACCAGCAGAATGTTCCTGCCTGTGCCTCTCACTGGAACTTGCCCTGGACCACAGGAAATGTCTCCCCAAGGTTACAAGTCCTTCCAGGGATCTTCCAACAGTAACTGACTATGCAGGAGAAAAGGAAATTTTCCTCAGCTCTCTCAGGGTTCCTAGCCAGATCAGAAAATTAAAATGACAAAGATAGATTAATAGGAGAAAAGCAATAACATTTTATGGAATTTTTACATGTACATTGATCCTTCACAAGAGTATAAAGACATAAAGAAGTGATCAAACCTGGAAGTTTATATGCCTTTTAGACAAAGAAACAATAAATTTGTAAAGAATTGGTAAAACAGAGGAGATTTAATTACGGGTAGTAAGTGGTGAAGAAGTAGAAAGATAAGGATTATTTTAACAAGATTTGTCTATATAGATTTCTTGGCCCTAAATTCCCTATCTGTAGTAACAAAAATGCTCTCCATCCTTCTGCTACAGGAAACATACCCATCTACTGCTTTTAGGGAAGAAGGGCAAGCATGGGGAGAGGTCAAAGTGAACCTTCTTACTTCTGCTGTTTCTCAGACTCCTTCAGCTTAAGTTATACAATATGCCACGTATTTGGGTCTGTGTCCCGAAGCCGTGAAACTGGCTTAGGTGAGGATATGAAGGTCTTTTCCTTGTGCCTCAATTTGGGACAATTATGAAGGGTCATCCCAACACCATAGCTCTGCCCAAAATCAGTTGCAACCTTAATTACAAACGCTTTGCGAGACATCTTTCCTTCAGCCCAACCCCAGCTTTCTTTCAAGCCTTTCCTACTGCTCTCTTAGGTGTACTTGGGATTGACATCCTTTGTGCTCGTAGATTAAAGTCATGGTATAGATAGAGGAAGCAGCATGTTCTTCACAGTTCCTCCTGCCATAGCATCTTTCAAGTTTACCAGAAGATTCCTTTATTCATAGGTGATCACCTGCTTGCCTAAATCAAGTCATCTTCCCCCTCTTGTGCTATTTATCGTTCGTTAGGGGAATCTTTATAAAGGGAATCCTCAAAGATGTCTGAATGAGTTTATGCAGGCAAGTGTAACCTAGGGGTCTTTACATACCTAAATATTTCAGAGTCTCTATTCCTTTAAAGTCCAAATAAAAAACTTCCACATATGTCAGAAGATCTTGAAAATTTCATGTGAGATATATTTTCTAAGGCAGAATTAAGAATTTTTCAGCTGGAGCTGAGATGAGAAAGTAATATATTCTGCTTTGGGAATAGTGAATCACAAAAGGAAACACATAAATTGGATCCTGAAGGAATGTAGAAAAGTAAGCAAAATTTCACATTGGCTTCTAGGCTTAGAAACATCAGACAGCTTACCATCCCGTGGGCAAATGGAAAACCACACTTTTATTTCAAATTTCAAAAACTGCAGTTCTTTTCAAAGAACTGAAAAATAATGTAATTTAAATGTGGAACAATTTTGTAAACTTAACTTTTAAATTCAATTATATTTATGATGAAAATATATAAAAAATCTATTTATGAACTGTCATTGATTTCATTTTTGTTTCATGTAAAAGAGATAGCATGAAACTTTCTCCATTTCCCCATTAGTCTGTGGATCAAAATGAGAAATAGGGAAATGGCCCTGGACTGTTTTGCTCAGTGGTTGGCAATTAACTAAAGGATCACAGGTTCAATTCCCAGTCAAGGGCAAGTTACCTCAATCCCCAGCTAGGTCAGAGTATGTGCCAAAGGCAATCAATAAATATGTTTCATGTTTACTCTCTCTCTCCCCCTCTTCCCTCCATTCTTTAAAAAAAATAATAGTAAGAATTTTTTTACAGCAGCATAGTATTCCATTGTGTAGATGTACCACAGTTTTTTAATCCACTCATCTACTGATGGGCACTTAGGTTATTTCCAAATCTTAGCTATGGTAAATTGTGCTGCTATGAATAAAGGGGTGCACATATCCTTTCTAATTGGTGTTTCTAGTTTCTTGTGGTAAAAAAGGAGTTCTTAGCATTTGCAACAGCATGGATGGAACTGGAGAGCATTATGCTAAGTGAAATAAGCCAGTCAGAGAAAGATAAACATCACATGATATCACTCATTTATGGAATATAATGAACAACATAAACTGATGAACAAAAATAGATCCAGAGACAGAGAAGCATTGATCAGACCATCAAACCTCAGAGGGAAGAAGGTAGGGCAGGGTGGGAGTAAGGGGGACAGATCAACCAAAGAACTTATATGCAAGCATATAGGCCTAACTAATGGACACAGACAACAGAAGGGTGAGGGCATGAGTGAGGAGAATGAGAGTAATGTGGAGATAAGGACACATATATTATAACTTAATCAATAAAAAACTTAAAAAAAATCAGAAACTAGACAAATAAATTAGTAAAAATTGAAAATAAACTCAGATCTGATAAAATGGTAAAAAAATAATGAAAAAAATATTCTTGGGAGAGAGGATAAAAATAAAAAGAATAAAGAAATGTATGCAAAAGTATTTTGAGAAATGTACAGTCTTAAGAAAATTTTAAAGTATTGTGATTGCTGTTATTGCTTAAAATATTTATTATTATTACAACACTACCACTATTCCAAAATATGTGTAATATATTGCAAAAAATGGAGAAATCCATTACATAATAATAATAATAATAATAATAATAATAATAATAATAATAAAAACACCCTACAGGCTGCTAGATCCTTGAGGATTAAAATTGTCTTATTTCTCTTGATATTACACCGTGGATAGAGATATTAGCCTTTGATTGGCTACTGTATTAGTTAGGAATCCCCAGAGCAACATAACGAATAGAATATATATGGAACATTATTGTGAGGAATTGTCTCACTTGATTATGAAGGCTAAGTGGTCCCACATCTGCTGTCTGCAAATGGAGATCCAGGAAAGCCTGTGGTGTAATTCAGTCTTATTCAACAGCCCCGAGAAGCAAGGCGACTGATGGCGGGGAAAAGAAGATGCAATGAGATATCCTGGATCAGAGAGGTAGAAGCATTTATTTTCCCTCTGCCTTTTGTTCCCTTCAGACCCTCAGTGAATTGAAAGATACCCAATCATATTGAAGTGGACAACTGACTACTGAGTCCAACAATTCAAATGCTAATTTCATCCAGAAAAATTCATACAAACACAGCTAGGAAAAATATTTAATCTGCACATCCTTGGTCCAATCAAGTTAACATATATAATTAACTATTAGTTATAACACTAACATATCAAACAGAGAGATAGATATTACATAATTGAATAACACAAAAATAAAGTATTAATATATAATATAATAACATACCTAATATAAAGTTACCTAATTTTCTTTTGAAAATTTTATGAGTAATTATAAAATATAATTAATAGTATTTTAGATCTTAAATGCATTGTAGTCACTCTGATCACAGTGAGTATTGTGATTTATAACACATTTTTAATGAATTCTAATTAGAGACACAGCGAATGATTGAAAGAACCAGATAAGCCTGCAGTATATTATTTTATTTTTCCTAATGAAAATACAGAAAAATACTAAGGCTTTAAAACTAACACTAAATCATACATATTAAATTTACATTGTATACTTAGTGGAAAACTTAAATGTGTCCCCAGGTGAGACTGCAATGAATAAATGGCATCCAATCATCTAATAAATATATGTTGAAGGCTCACTACATGTCTAGTGCTGTGTAGATTGGGGGACACACACATTGTAAAAATGCACTCATGAAGCTTTCATGCTATTGTGACAATATAATGATCCAAATAATGTGATCCAAATTGAGTAGATATTTCTCTGGAAGAATATGCTGATGAATATCAGCCTGAATGATTTAATTCATAATTAGTTCAGCTTCATAAAACATTCTATAAAACAGGTTAATTTAATCTCTTTGGCCACAGAAAATAAATCAGGTAAAGTTATTAATTGCTTAACAAGGAAAATATTACAAATAATTTGCCTTTGCATCTTTAAGTGACCACAATTAACCTGGAATATGACTTGGTCATGCCTGTCACCTGTAGGCTGACAGCAATCCAGATAGTGCTCCCATCTTAGTATGAAGTCTGTAGAGGCACCTGATTTGTGGGCCCTTTTATTCTGTGACTTGATATGTACCTCTGACCTTCAAATGAATGGCATTAGTTCCTGTAAAGTTTATGTGTTGGTCATTCAGCTGTTGACTGTCTGCCATATATCTCCCCACTTCCATCCTCCTTTGTGGTGCTAGGGCTGGGAATTTGCGGATGACATTTCTCTTCTGGTACATCATTCCCTGCTGATGCTTTTATAATCCTCTTTGCTAATGTGGTTCACTAGAGGGAGACTGGAAAGGAAGGAGGAGGAGAAAGGACTTACGCTGCTTAGTAACTGTTCCTGTCAGCATCATCTTAACATCTATGCTCCACTTGGCGACTTTCCCCAAAAAGCTGGTCTAGTGTTCAATGGCTTTTCAACTTTCCAGGGACCCCATGACCTTCAGAGGCCAGTTGGGCAGCTCTCCTCAAATGTAAGAGTTACTGTTGTGAAGAAATTCCCAGTTCCCGAGATGCCAGACCCAGGTAGGTTATGTTTCATCTTCAGAGGTTTGAGCTCCCTTTTGTGGGAGCTTCTTCCAAGTTTTTAGGTTCTAATAAACCCCAACCTTAGCCCCCCCTTTTTTCACAAAACAGAACAGTGTTGTTCCCCATAAATATCATTGATGTCATGCCTTCATTCCCCCTTCTGCTTTTCTGTCCTCTAATTACTGTTTAATATCTTACATGAATTTTTCCAGTTAAAATAATTGGCATGATTTGTGTTTTCTGCCTGGATCCCAGCTGATAATGTATTACCTGTGTATCCATCTGTTAGCAGGAACTGTCAGGTTACAGTAAGAATGGGGTTAGAATGAAGTAGGTTGATTTATATGTAGCCTGGGAATTATCTGAGCATTTATTTAATTTTTGTACTAGAGGAAATAATTTAAAGGAGTCTTTCTTCCTAGAAATCTGTCCTCTTTCTTATTGCTTAGCAGTGAGAACAGTTGTACAGATAATGTTCCAGAGCATGCATCGTATGTAAAATGCATGTCTGAATTCTTGAACTAGCAATGCACATGAGCAGCAGTGAACTGGAAGAAAATAATTGCTAGGACTAGGGAGATGTGGTTGGTGACCTTTCTGCATCTTAATGTGTGAACTCCGAGCAATTGCAGGTATCGGTCTTTTACATCCTGCACAAGGAGACTATCGGTCAAATCACATGAGAAAACACTGGCCTGAGGCTTTGTAGACAGTGAACTGTTGGCACCAAACCAGTTGACAAAGTAGATATTTTCAACAAGATCAAATAAACGTTTTTGGTAAGGGATTATTGAGTATTTTAAAGATAAATCTCTAAATACTTGTCTATGTTATTAGTAGTTGCATTTATCTATTATTGCAATTGAATTAAGATTATTGAATTCTGCTTATGGAAGTCACTGTGCAAGTAATTGGATTTACAAAAGCAAAAAAAAAATTAAAACAAATTCATGAAAGCTAGTCAAAAAAGAGACATGGTTATATCCTATAAGTATGTACACAGCATATGTGGGTACAGTATTTAAAAAAACAGATAATGTTCAGAAATTTTAAGGGAGGTTGATGATTAACCACATCTCTTTGGGGAAAAAAGGATTAGTCACAGATGAAACCCCACAAAGAGTAAATGAATTTAAATTCAATCTTGTTGTTTTGAGCCTAGGACTTTCAATTAATTAAAAACAAAGTTTATCAAGTAGGTGAAGGAAAAGAGCATAATGGGAAAAGGAAATTTTAAGCATTTTGCCCTGTATGCAAACATCAAATTAGTGTGGCAATACTCAGGGTATAGTGTCCCAGGAAGAGGAGTGTTGTGGCTAGATTAGATAAAAATCATCTAAAATTTAAAATTAAATATGACAATAATTTATTGAAAAATAAAAGTACAGGAGAAAAATAAATCATAATATTGTCTTTATGGAATGGCAAAGATGGGGGTAGCAATGGTTGAAAATTTGATCCAGAGTCCAGGTGAAAGATGAAAAACTAAAGTTAAGGAGGTGTCAACACAGATGGTGAGGTGAAGACAGGTATATCCCAGTCACCCATGGGATTGTCTGTAAAAGTGAATGAAGTAAAAGGGAAGTGTGTGGAAGGAAGGGCCATTTGTGTGGTTTGTATAAATGGGTGCCATCAATTAAAGTAGGACATCTAGTGGAAGGTTCTTTGGAGGAATGAAAGGAAAAAGATAATTTTAGTACTCAGTGTATTGTGTTCTTAGGTCCTGTATCCAATATGCGGACACACTTTAAGCAATCATACACTGTTATTTATATACTAGAAGTTTGGTGCATGAAATTCGTGCTTGGGAGTCGGGGTCCCTCAGCCTGACCTGGTCTCTCTCACAGTTTGGGACCCCTTGGAGGATGTCTGACTGCCAGCTTAGGTCAGATCCCTCTCACAATCCAGGATCCTTCATTCCTAACTGCTTGCCTGCTCACTCCTTGCTACTCAGCTCACTGCTTCTTAGCACTGCCACAGAGGCAGGAGAGGCTCCCACCATCGCCACTGTGTTCATCAGCCATGAGACTGGCTTCTGGGTGAGTGGTACTCCCCCTGTGGGAGCACACTGACCACCAGGGGGCAGCTCCTTCATTGAGCATCTGCCTCCTAGTGGTCAATGTGCATCATAGTGACCGGTCATTCTTAGGCTTTTATTATATAGATGGGTGTGAAGACTTGCAGCTTGGAAAAAGACTGAGTAGTTAAATGTACAATTAGTGGCATATTAAACTAAACAACTAAATAGGGATTCCTAGGAACACATACTAGTATAGAGCCAAGAAAGAAGAGTATTAAGGATAGAAATTCAGAAAACCCAATATGTAAAATGTGTTCAAAGCACTCATTCTACATTATGCACTTAATTGACTATCTTTTTATTACTTTATAAGCAACATAGTTAAAAGAATACTTAATTGAGTAAATGTGACATTTCTATGTAATAAATTCTACATAGAATTGAACTTATTTTTAAAATACCTTAGAGTTATGTGTACACTAAAAGAATAAAAAAATACGTTCAATAAAAAAATTTCCAAACTGCAAGTATAGTTTCATGTCAATCAAAATCTATATATGTATAAAAGCCTAATACAGAAATTGTCCCCTTGGGAGTTTGACCAGGAGACCAGGAGTTCAATCACTTGTTATGATGTGCTCTGACTACCAAGGAGTGGCATGGAACAAAGGAAGTCCTCCGCCAGCAGCTGGGGAAGGGAGCCTCAGCCTATAGCTGGGGAAGGGCATCCCTAGCCAGAAGGCCCCAATCAGCCCTGATTGCCAGCCAGGCCTAGGAACCCTATCCATGCACAAATTCATACACCAGGTCTCAAGTACATAGATATTTATAGAAAATAAGTATTGGAAAAATATATATGCATATGATATTAAACCTCAAAAATATAAGTATATTTAAAATTTAATTTTAAATATTGTTGTTGAGATTTACTAAAAACATGACCTCAAGTGGCATTAGCAGCCACTTCTTAGTGTCTATACAGAGAAGATGATTCAAAAAAAGACCTCTTGTAAGAAAGCATATCTTCTATAACAATAAAAGCATAATATGCTAATGAGACTGGACATCCTTCCAGATTACCTCCCAGATGAAGTCAGGGCTGCGAGGGAACCCTGGGTGCCAGATGCCAGAGGGAAGCCGGTGGTGGCACCCGGGAGAAGGAAGGCCTACTCTTGCACAAATCTCATGCATCAGACCTCTAGTGTACTATAATGATTTAAAGTGGCCTCTACTTTAAAATACATGTGTAGTATAACAACATTCAGTGACCTATACTTAATCACCCTAGTTTAAGCCACTAGCATATCTGACCTGGTCTTTGTCCTTGCTGATCTCCCTCCTTTCCTTACTCCTTATGTACAGAGCTTATTTTCCATACAGCAATCCGAATGTTAGTTTACCACCTGTACTGGTTAATAATGTGGATTTTTTCAATAGATGGAGTTACACATAGGTTGTTATATATGTGATTTGATATGTATGCCATTTTGTTGTATTGACAGCAAACTTCAAAACTTCATATGTCAAATTTGCTGAAGGTGTTAACATCATAGATTTTTTACACTTAAAAATGTTGAATTTCATGCCAAAAAAGAACATTTATGGGAAATTTTAATTCATTACTTTATTTTGAAGAAAAGTGCTGCTGAAAGTTATCGTATATTTTAGGAAGCTGATGGTGAACATGCTCCATCTCAAGATGCTTGTGAATACTGGTCTAAATGCTTTAAAAGTGATGATTTCAATGTGAAATACAAAGAACATCCAGGTCACCTGAAAAAAATTGAATACCAACAATCATAAGAATTATTGTATGAAGATGCATGTCAAACTCAAAAACAACTTTCAGAAAGATGATATATTGCCCAGAAAACAATTTCTGATTGTTTACAAGCAATGGGAAAGATTTTAAAGAAAGGAAAATGGGTGCCACATCAACTGAAAGAAAGACAAATGGAAAACCAAAAAGTCATCAGTAAAATGTTGCTTCAACAACACGAAAGAAAGTATTTTTTGCATCTAATTGTGACTGGCAATGAAAAGTGGATTTATTTTGAGAATCCCAAATGCACAAAATCATGGGTTGATCCAGGTCAACCATCAACATGGACTGCAAGGTAAAATCACTTCAGAAAGAAGATAGTGCTCTGAGTTTTGTGGGATCAGAAAGGTGTGGTGTATTATGAGCTTCTAAAACCAGGTGAAACGGTTAATACTGATCGCTACCGACAACAAATAATCAATTGTAACCATACTTTGATTGTAAAATGATCAGAATGGGCCAGAAGACACAGCAAAGTAATTTTGCTTCATGATAACGCACCATCACACACTTCAAAACCAGTTAAAGACACGTTAAAAGATCTTGCCTGGGAAGTATTAACCCACCTGCTGTATTCACCAGACCTTGCTCCTTCAGATTACCACTTGTTCCAATTGATGGCACAAGCACTTTCTGAGCAGCACTTCAAAATGTACGAAGAAGTGGAACATTGGGTCTCTGAATGGTTTACTTCAAAACCAGGAAAGTTCTATTGGTAGAGTACCCACAAACTACCTGAAAGGTGGGGGAAATGTGTAGCTAGCGACTGACATTACTTTGAATAAAGCACTTTTGATGTTCTCTTCCAATTATTGTGTTTTGTTTGATTACAAAATCCACATTATTAACCGGTACACCTAGTAAAATATAATTGGGATTACGTTACTGCTTGGCACAAAACCTAAAGACTTATCTTGCATTATTTACAACCATAATTTGACATTCAACTCCATTTCTTAACTTGACCCATAACTTTCTCCCCTTGTTGACTCTTTTCCAGGGACTTTGATCACTTTCCTAATCGGTGAATATTCTAAACACACTCTTACCCAAGTCCTTTTGCCTTTGATGTCCTTTTTTATTGAAATGTTTTTGTGCATCTCTGTTAGGAATTGCTCCCTCAATTTATTTGAAACTCAGAATAGTGTTACTTCTACACATATAACCTACCTATCTTATCTTAAATGTTAGTTTCTTTCATTCCATGTTTGCTCACCATGCTTAATTTATTTGTATAGCCTTTACTAGCTGAGATATTGCATATGAATAAATGTATGTGTATTTGCATATGTTGCTTCTCCCATTATCAGAATGTGAACTCAATGAGAGAGAGAGAGAGACCTTGTTTGTCTTGTTTACTGGTGAATTATCAATCCTAAAAGAGCAGGCTCTCCAATAAATATTTCTGCACCTGATGAAAAGCTAGTCCTTTTTGGGTGTAGGTGCTTACTAAAAAATGCTAAGAAAATTGCAATAGAAATTTCATAAATGCCAAAATTAAAAAGCATTTATCTATAAACAAGTTACCGGTGACACATTAAAAAATTACTTATGAATTCATCCACCTTATCATTAAAGACTTTGATTCATGAAATTTCGGTTGGGTAGATGGGTTTGTTTCTTTTTTAAAGTTTGGTAGGTAAAATAGTACTGATTCACATCAGAAACTCTTTATTATATAATTTTAGTTACATAAAAGAACATGTGTTTACTTTTTGCTTAGTAATGAATTTTAGCATTTTGGTCAGACAATGTGTAAAGATACACAATTTTGATTTACATATAAAAATATAAACTTTTATAAAGTATTTATAATTATGAATTCTTGTATCATATTGGAGAAATTTCTGCATATTCAACATCATGTGTTTTGACTTTCACTTTAAATTCATGGAAATTCATGCTATGGCATATTCATAGCATCTAACATGAATTTTAATGAATAACTAGAAATATGAATTCACAAACATTCATTCAAAATTAATTACTCTGTTGGAGTGTTAGGAAAAGCAGTAACTGTCCAGGCTTAACAGCACATTTCTTTTCCTTATTTTACTTCGTTGACCTCCTCTAAAGATGTCGCATTAGCATAACAGCATAATTTTTTAGGATGATGATCAAATTGCCTCCAGAGAAATTTAACATCACCACATTAAATCCAAAGATTATTTTATGTAACAAACATTAATATACACAAAATCTACTTTATAAGTAACTGTTTTGAGTAAGATAGGAAAATAAACATTCCTTTATTAATAATTTCATTTGATGGGAAAATTGGTAACATTTATAGAAACCTGTGGAGAGCCAGATCTTCTAGGAGGCAATGTAAAGTAACCTTTGAAATGGTTTATCTTGCTTTTCATTCTCCTATGAAGGAACAAGGACTCTCAGGCACTCTATAAAGATGTCTTAGTGATGCAATAATACAGATGAGTCCATATAAAGACAGAAATAGGTGGAATGTTAAAACACTAAAGAATTCAACTGATAGACAACCAACACCCAAATTTAATTGACTTCTAGTTAACTATTAGAAAGCAGATGGAACCTTATTGGGGGTAAGAGTTCAGAATTGGCCTTTACTTCATGATGCCTGGAAAGACAGACAGACCCATGGACCTCTACCCTTCCCAAGTCAGAGTTTCTACTCCAGAGTAGACTGAAAATTATAGAAAAAAGTAGACAGGTAAATATTGTTAGAAAATAGGTGGAACTATATTCTAGCTACAGTCTCCTAGTCTCTAGTCAGATTAAAAAAAAAAGTTTGGTAGAAATTTAGTCTATTTTTTTCCTCACACATTTTTTTTAAATTTTGTTTCATTCCTTAAAGTATTACAAAGAATCTAATCTATTAAAAGCATAATATGCAAATTGACCATCCCTTTGGAATGCCTAAGCCACGCCCACCAGCCAATCAGAGCAACTGTATGCAAATTAGCCCAGCCAACATAGATGCCGGCACTCACGGAGCTGAGTAAGCAGGCAGTTCCCTTTGAAGCAGGAGTAAACTATTTGCGGCCTGGCTGGGTTTCTCCAAGCTCCAGGCAACAATGTATTTGCAACAATGTCTCAATCACAGAAGCCTCGGGAGCTGAAGCAAACAGCAGGCCGGGCCTGACTTCTAAGGGCAACAGTGTCTCAATTATAGAAGCCACAAGGTGAAGCAGAGAGGAGGTTTT
>PVJC01028946.1:0-22239 GCA_004026665.1 Murina feae | reverse complement strand
GGCTCCAGTGGCGCCCCCAAGGCCTCCATCTTGGCCTTTGGGAAGGGAGCGGGGTTCGGGTCTCTGCCGTCTCCAGTCTCTGGGCCCCACGCGGACGCTGGGAACACGCTGTCCCTTGGCCGAATGGCACAGCGCAGCGGAGTCAGCCCGGGGACCCGTTGCCCAGCCCCACAGACCCGGTTCCGAGTGGTCCCGACAAGATGGAGGACGCCATACCCTCCCGCAGCCATGACGGGCGGCGGCGATGCTCCTCACGGGTGGACGTGCGTCCGCCCCCGATCGCTCGGGGACGCCTTCGCCTGTCGCCCGACACGTTGGCCGGGGCTATTCCTGCCCGTTGCCCCGCACGGGGCCTCCAGCCTCCAGGATTTGGACAGGAGGGCGTGGGGGACATCGAGGCCGCGTCCCGCCCCGGGCAAAACGCTGGGAACCGCCGCGGCGGACTGGGCGCCCGGGCCCGAGCGAGGGAAAGCGGTCCGGCCTCAGGGGCTCGGGCCTTCCCGACCCAGGGAGTCCCCTGACCGCCGCAGGTCCCACCGCTACGAAAGTCGGGCCGCTGACCCTACGGACCCGGTGGGGGCGGGGCGGGGGGCGGGAGTGAGGAGGGAGGAACGCGGCCCAGGCCACAGCCAGCTTAGGGGCCGGGGAATGGAAATACAGGGGGTGTGGCTTGCCCCTGACAGACAGCTTCACGGGCCACCCCTTCATGGGATTCCTGAAGGAAGGCAGATGTAGCCAATGGACGTGGCCCAGGCACCCCGGCGGGCCCTAGTCAGTCAATGGGGATGCGGAGGGCGGGGCGCACTCTGGCTCAGCCCGCCGCCGCCTCCGCCTTCGCTTGCTCTCAGCGCTAAACCCGGGACTGGACCGAGCGGAGTTGTGCGCGTCGCCGAAGGGGGTGGGTCGGGGGAGGGGAGGTTCGTTCCGCGAAGCCGCAGCCAGAACCGGGTGAGGCTCGTCCCCGCGGTATTAGCAGTCCTGGCCCGCGGACGGTGGGGGTGGCTCGGTGCAGCGCAGCCTTGGGAGGCGGAGGCGGAGATGGGAGAGGGCGGCCTCTGGAGCCTCCCACCGGCCCGGGACTAACCCCCGCGGCGCGGCCGCCGTCGTCGGTGTGCGTTCTACCCGGGAAGCTGGTCCGGCCTCGCTCATGTCACGGCACCGTCGCATGCGGCCCGTGGACTGCGGGCTCGCGCGCGAGGCCGGGAGGGCCGGGTGAGGACGCCGGGTTGGGGGCGCTCGGCGGGGGCGCGGGCATTTTCCTTTCTCTCGGGGGGGGGGAGGGGGTAGTGTGGCGGGGAAGGGGCGTTAGGTCTTCCCGCTCCCGGGACTGCGCCGGAGCTCGGGGTCTCCAAGTTTGGGGGTGAGAGTCCGCGTCCGCGCCGGGCGGTGCTCCGCGCTCCCCTCCCCGGCACTGCGCGGCCCTGCCCCGCACGTATTGTTTGGCTGGGTCTCTAATGGCGGACGGGGAGACAGCGCAGCCGGTCGCCGACTGCGGGGGTTGGGGGGGGGGGTGGACAAGTCTCAGGCCCAGGGCTAAGGCTTGGGGCAGATATGGGAGATTTCAGCCCAGCGGCGATGTGAGCCGCTCCTAAATTGGAGTTGGAGAGACCCCGGGTGGGCCCATTTGGGAGAAAATGCTGGCGTCGAGGCAACGTTTGCCCTTCCCCCGCTCCCTTCCCTGGGGCAGGTTGGATGCCCTCCACCTTCTCCCTCCAGATTTTGCATTTCACTTGCGTTTTGGGACCAAATTCATATTTTACGCCATTTTGCTCCGCTTTACGTACGAGGGATTGTTGGTCTCGTGTTGGGCAGTGATAACAGAAGGACCGAAGCTCCTTGACCTCATATTCCCTTTTCTTTTTCTCGTGGAAAGGGCTGGTTGTCCTACCTGGATAGCTTGTTCTTGATACATTTCTCGTTTTTCCTCTTACCCCAGGATCAGGAATCGCTTTGAACTCCGTGTGGTGAATTTTTGACAGAAAGTGAGAAGGAAAACACCCTCATTGTGAGTCCTTTGCCCTCGATTTGCTGCCTCTCAGAGGAAGTTGTCAGGTTGTAGGTGTTCAGACCTGGATCTTGTCTGTCCAGGTGTTTTGAGGGGGAGGAGCTTTCCCTTGGTGGCAGCTGCCTGGGTAATAATTGAGAGTGGGTGCTACTGTTGCACCGCTGCAGATACTGCTTCTGCTGCTGCAACACAAACCTCAGGTCCTGCAGCTAGCTGCTCACATTACCCAGAGGTGGGTTGGGTTGATGGGAAGGAGGGCATATTTCTTGCGCCCTCTAGAGTTCCACAGTGGGAACTGAAGTCTTGGTATGCAAGAAACCATGCTTTACATTTTTTCTATCTTTACAATGGTAAATCATCGAAAGGATCGGAAAAATATGAAGAACATTTAACTTTTTGTTTGTGTCTGATTTAAAACTCATGCTTTTTAGGGTTCATGAGTTGGTAGGTTTCTTTCATATCTTTGCTTAGGCGTAAGTCCACTGCTTTAATACTTAGTTCAGCAGCGACCCTTCCCCCCCCGAAAATAAGACAGTGTCTTATATTAATTTTTGCTCCCAAAGATGCTCTAGGTCTTATTTTCAGGGGATGTCTTATTTTTCCATGAAGAAGAATATGGTACACATTTATTGTTGAACAAAAAAAAGAAATTTATTACCTGTTTGTCCACACAATGTGCCCGACTCCTGCCCCGTGCGACTCACTCTAATTGTGAGTCAGCCAGACTGTCAGGGCAGAGCTAGCAGCAGGCGGCAGCTTGTCCTGGCGGCGGTGCGGGCTCTCTGATTAAGAGAGACCTCGCACTTTGTATCTGCTCTGGCTGTACTGCGGCCAACAGTGAGCTGCGTGGAGGTGCCCACCACTATGGCCCAGAGCCCAGAGTTATGGTAGCTTGGGGGGGGCTTATTATAAGGGAGGCCTTATCTTCCGGGGAGGCCTTATGTTCGGGGGAGGCCTTATTATCAGAGAGGTCCTATTTTTGAGGGGTGCCTTATATTTCAGCAAGGGGGAAAACTAAGTAGGTCTTATTTTCGGGAGATGTCTTACTTTCAGGGAAACGGTAGTATGCTGATCACACCAGCCCATTGCTCTCTGAGTTCCCTATCTTTTGTGCTCAGTAGTCTTCACTTGAGTCATTTTTTAAAAATAAATGATTAAAAAAATTTTAAGTATATTAGAGAGAGAGAAACATTGATTTGGTGTTCCACTTATTTATGCATTTGTTGGTTGATTCTTGTATACTATGGGGGTTTAACCAACTGCTACCTGGCCAGGGCTCCACTTGAGTAATTCTTAAATAGTTTAACTTAGTTACGTTTAGTGCTTGTAACTTGCTGATTTTAAGTCGGTCTGGCAATGTTCTAGATAATAAGATAAACATAACCAGTCAAAACCTCCCTCATTTGAAATTAATTACAAATCATCAGTGAAGTTAGCACTCTGGACACATTGTATCTCTTGAGCCCATTGACAGTTGGTATCATAACTTGAAGAGGTGAGTCATAGGTAAGATGACCAGATTTTAACATTGGTAAAGCGGAACACCACTGACGGGGGCGGGGGGGGGGGTGTTCTTTTTTTTTAAATTATTACTTAAAATAGTACAAAGAGTAGTACATATGTCTCTTTCCAAAAATTGGGATTTTTAAAAAACCCCACAGGACATGGTACAAATTGTTAAAAATTGGGACTGTCCCTCCAAAAGCGGGACGTTTGGTCACCTTAGTCATAGGTTTAGTAGCTTATACTTAACTAGAGGCCCAGTGCATGCATTCGTGCACTTGTGGGGTTTCTCAGTGTGACCTGTGCCCTCTACCAATCTGCGATCCCTTAGGGGTTGTAGGAGTGCTGAAGTGGCAGGCAGCTGGAGAGACTCCTATGGCCACTTGCCAGCCATGAGCCCAGCTTCTGCTGGAGCAGCACTCTGGCTATATAAATACACTGACACCAGGGGGCAGCTTCTGTGTTGAGCATCTGCCCCCTGGTGGTCATTGGGTGTCATAGTGACTGATCAAACAGTCACAATGGTCGTAAGGGTCGCTTAGGCTTTTATATATAGAGATTATTAAATCGCAAATGGGTCAAAAGACAATTTATTGATGACAAATATTTGCTGAATACTGATTATTAAAGGTGATGTGAGGATGATAGCTTGTATTAAACTAGGGGCCCGGTGCACAAAAATTTGTGCACTCTGGGGGGGGGGGGAGTTCCTCAGCCTGGCTTATGACCTCTCGGAGTCAGGGACCCTTTGGAGTCAGGGACCTCTCGGGGGATGTCCACCTGCTGGTGTGCCTGGCCAGCCTGGGTGAGGGGCTGGTGGCTGTTTGCGGGCTGGTGGCTGTTTGCAGGCTGGCCAAGCCCCCCAGTGGGGATCCTCACCCCTCAGCCTGGATGAGGGGCTGAGGGCCGTTTTCAAGGCTGCCCACAGCCCCTTCAGGGTTCAGGTCCATACTGGGGTGCCTGGCCAGCCTGGGTGAGTGGCTGAGGGCTGTTTTGTAGGCTGGCCACAGCTCCCATGACCCAACGTCCCAGCGAGGCTAGCTGGAAGCAGGTTTCTGGGGTTTATTTATCCTCTGTAATTGAAACTTTGTTGCCTTGAGGCCACAGCTGGCCTACGCAGGCAGTTTCCTCTGTCGCTGGCCTCTTGTTTGTTCTAGCTCCGTGGCTGCTGGCCGCCATCTTGGCTGGGTTAATTTGCATATCGTCACTCTGATTGGCTGGTAGGCGTGGCTTGACTGGGGGTAATTAAAATAGTGTGTATTGCTCTAGTCTGTTTGGCTCACTGGATAGAGTGTCGGCCTGTGGACTGAAGGGTCCTAGGCTTTATTCCTGTGAAGGACACATGCCTGGGTTGTGGGCTCGAGTCCCAGTAGGGGTATGCAGGAGGCAGGTGATCATTGATTCTCTCTTATCAATGTTTCTGTCTCTCTCCCTCTTCCTTCCTCTCTGAAATCAATAAAAATAGATTAAAAACAACAAAAAAACCTTCCTCTTTAAAAAAATAGTATGTATTGAGCCCCTGTTTTGTACCAGCACAATTGTAAGCTAAATTTTAAAAAAAGTTTATTTACAAACTTGCAAATTTACGATTTAGTGTATTGAATTTCTGTGTACCTAACATTTACATTTTGTAATTTCTGCACATGTCCAAACTAATTTTTAACACGTATTAATTTAGTCTCCATGAAAACCCATAGATATAGGTATTATTTGTAATTCTAATTTGTAGAGGAAGAAAAATGACAAAATGTCATTCTTGTTTTGCTTAATGATTTAAAGGATTAAAAAGTATTTTAAAACACGAGTTAATGGAGTTTTAATATGCCAGACAATAAGATACAGAGAACCTGACAATTTTTAATTGACTTTACTTAAATAAGTTCTTTATTATACTTAACATATATTGAGCAGTGACTGTTAGGTGCTATTAGATGTACTTACAAAGTATCGTTACAGTTAAAATATTTTGCATAATTATGGCATCTTAGAATATTCTTTTATATTTTATTTTTTAAAATTTCTTAAAAAATGGATATTTAGAGAGATAGGAAGGGAAAAAAACATACATGTGAGAGAGTAACATTGATTGGTTGCCTTCTGTGTACCCCCTGACCGTAGATCGAACCCACAACCTTTGTATGTATCCTAACTGGGAATCAAACCTGTGAACCAAGTTCAACCAACTGGGACACTCTGACCAGGGCTAGTGCATTCTTAATACTATGAATCATCCTCCCCTTCCACCTGTCCTTTTAAACAATTGGAGGAAATGTACAACATGGTCCCTACTTTTCCATGTTCTAATATTTAATTTCATGGGCTAGACTTTATACCTCATTTGATGAGACAGTCCTGTAACACTCAGATGTAACATAGGTGCTGACATATGGATGTTTCAGATTTTTCATGGATATGGAGCTTTATATAATACCTTGTACAATTGTTTATAGTCTTTTCTTTTAATCCTCACCCGAGGATATGCTTTTATTGATGAGAGAGAGAGAGAGAGAGAAAGAGAGAAAGAAAAACATCAATGTGAGGGAGAAAAATCAATCACATCAATTGGTTGCCTCCTGTTTGTATCCTGACCTGCAACCTTGATATATTGGGTTAACATTCCAACCAACTGGCCAAAGCCCTAGAATAAATTTTTGTATACCATTGAAAAATATTATTTAGAGTTAAAAGATGTTGTGTATAGGGTTTGCAAAATCACTTGATCACATGACTAGCTTGGGATTTGTTCTAACATTGAAAATTAAAAGTAATAAAATTTAAGGGAAATTCATGGTCTTTAATTTGGAAGAGGTATACTGTTGGGGATTTTATTTTTACTGATTTGATCAATGTCCTGTAAGTATTATTCACTAATTTAAGGAATAATTTAAGAGTAAACTTTTGATACTAGAATCAATAGATAATGAATATGTAATACATCTGGTTTTAACAAAATTAGTATATTTCATTGTTATGTGTTATCTTGTTTTTGTTATCCTTCTTGAAGAGTTATCAAATTATAGTTAGAGAATTTCAGCTATTTTAAAAATATCAATAGGCTGCCAAGGATCAGGTTTCTCTTTGCTAGAGGTTCTAGATTTTTTTCCCCTCTCAGTATACTTCCTAGTGAATTTGAAGTTAATTTTGTGAATTTAAAGTTTAAAAATATACACCTAAAATAATTACATATTGTTGTATGTCAATTATATCTTTAATAAACAATCTGTAAAATACTTATCCTTAAATTATTAAATATTTTAGTATGATTTTGTTATTTAAAGTTAATGTTAAATTGTAATTTTAAGACACTTTTACTAGAAATAGAATTGTTGCAATATCAAGTTAAAGAAATGTGAAAGATCTATTCTTACAGTAAACATTTCTTTCTAACCATTTAGATTGAATAGGAAAAATATTTAAATGTCTATTTTAAATAAAATGGTTATCACACAGTTAGAGGTTACAGACAGAGTTTATAAAATGTGATTAGCCTGGCCGGTGTGGCTTAGTGGTTGAGTATTGACCTATGAACCAGGAGGGCACAGTTCCATTTCTGGTCAAGGCATAGGCCTGGGTTGTGGGCTTGGTCCTCAGTGTGGGGTGTGCAGGAGGCAGCTGATCAATAATTTTCTCTCATCATTGATATTTCTAGCTCTCCTCCTCCCTTCCTCTCTGAAATAAATGATAATATATTTTGAAAAAATAAAAAATAAAATGTGTAATTCAATGAGACAAATTATTCAGGTTTTTGCTTTGCTTTGTTTTTATGTTATAGCAGTGCCATGTGTATACTACTTTACTTGTAGTTACCTACATTCCTTGTATGGATTTACTTTTGTATGAATTTAGAACTGAAATTACAGTTTTTTAACTAAAAATATTAAAGAAACTTTTCTTGTAATGCTGGAACAGTTTTATAATAATTCATATCAGAAAGGCACATTTTTTACATCTCTTGCCTAGGAAGAGTGTTTCTTGGATTATTGAGTTGGACTAAAAATAATTGAGGCTAATCAGGGCAGTGTAGAAGTCATTTATTTAACAAATTACGTATTACAACATGTATTGTATATCATGCATACAAAAGATGTTTTCTGTTAATAGTTGGCTAGCAGTTACTTTGCCACTGTGCTCAGATGAACATTACATGTTGACTTTGAATGCTACACTCCAGAATCCTAATTTGGAATTTGTAAGTTGTTGCAGTGAATGTCTTAGTGAATTGTGCTTTCAGTTCTATAGAATTAAGGAAATGTTAGAGTGGAAGTGAAAATTTAGATTAAATTAAACTTTTATTATATCTACCGTATTTTCCGCCATACAAGACGACTTTTTAACCCAGAAAAATCTTAAAAATCTTCTCGGATAATGAGAAGGCTAGTGAGAGAAGAGGCCCGAACAACTCCTCTACTTTCTCCCTCTACCATTTCTACCATTTCAGCAGTTTTGTCTCGACTTTTGAGAAGATTTTCCTGGGTTAAAAAGTCGTTTTATATGCCGGAAAATACCGTACTTGTTTTAGATTTATATTTGTGTTATTTTCTTTGGAGGTTGTCATATTTAATTTAATTGTTCTAGTTTATTTTATTTCTGGCTTTAACATGTATCAGAATTCTTTTTTTTAAAAAATAAAATCTTTATTGTTGTGAGTACTACAGATTTCTCTCCTGCCACTCCCCCCCCCCCCCCCCCCCCCCCCCCCCACTGCTTCCCTCTATCTGGTTGCCACCCCACCGAACTGTCTGTGTCCTTAGGTAAGATCTTTGGTAAATCTCTTCCTGCCTCCCTCCCCCTTTCTCTCTGAGATTCATCAAATCTGTCCTGCTCCCATATCTCTGATTCTATTTTTTTGGACCAGTTTATTTTGTTTATTATATTTCTTGTTCATTTTGATTTTTGGACTCAATCGTTGATAGGTATGTATTTGTTGCCATTTTATTCTTCATATTTTTGATCTCTTCTTCCCCTTCAACATTTCATGTAATACTGGTTTGGTGGTGATGAACTCCTTTAACTTTTTCTTGTCTGTGAAGCTCCTTATCTGACCTTCATTTCAAATATATATATATTTTATTGATTTCAAAGGTGAAGGGAGAGGGAGAGATAGAAAAATAAATGATGCGAATCATTGATTGGCTGCCTCCTGCATGCCCCCTATTGGGGATCAAGCCCACAACACTGGCATGTACCCTTGACTGGAATTGAACGTAGGACCCTTCAGTGCTCAGGCCTATGCTCTAGCCACTGAGCCAAACCGACTAGGGTTGACCCTCATTCTAAATGAGAGTTTTGCTGGGTAGTGTAATCTTGGTTCTAGGTTCTTGTTATTCATCACTTTGAATATTTCTTACCACTTCCTTATGGCCTGCAAAGTTTCTTTTGAAAAATCAGCTGATAGTCATATGAATGTTCCCTTGTAGGTAACTAACTGCTTTTATCTTGCTTCTTTTAAGATTCTCTCTTTGTCTTTAGCCCTTGGCATTGAAATTACAATGTGTCTTGGTGTGGGCTTCTTTTGTTTTCTCTTATTTGGGACTCTCTTGTGCTTCCTGGACATGTAAGTCTGTTTCTTTTACCAGGAAAGGGAAGTTTTCTGTCATTATTTCTTCAAATACATTTTCAATATCTTGCTCTCTCTCTTCTGTGAGCCCCATGATGTGAATGTAGGTATGCTTAAAATTGTCCCAAAGGCTCCTTACACTATTTTCATATTTTTGGATTCTTTATTCTTTTTGCTCTTCTGATTGGGTTTTTTTTTTTTTTTTCTTCCTCAATTAAAAATCATTAATTTGATTATCACAATCCTCTATTGCTGAATCCCGTAAATTATTCTTTATTTCAGTTAGTGTATGCTTAATTTCTGACTGGTCCTTTTTCATGTCTTTGACATTCTCATTAACATCCTTGAAAATCTCATTAAGATCTTGAGTAAACTTATAACTATGGTTTTTAACTCTGTATCCAGTAGTTAGCTTGCTTCCTTTTTTTTCATTTGTGAACTGTTTCTTTTGTCACAAATCACTGATGCTGCCTCCTGCACATACTCCATTGGGGATTGAGCCTGCAACCTGGGCTTGTGCCCTGATCGAAATCTAACCGTGACTTTGTTGTTCACAGGTCAACTCTCAACCACTGAGCTCCTCTGTCTGGACCTGGATCTGTTTTATTTGTCAACTAATTTTGTTCCTTAGTTTCCACATATGTGAGATCATGTGATATTTGTCTTTTTCTGGTTTATTTTTCTTTACATTATCTCCAGGTCTCTTCATGCTGTCTCAAAGTATTTTCTCGAATACTGCTGCATAGCATTTCATTGTGTAAATGTACCATTGCTTTTTTATGCATTCATCTATTGATAGGTACTTACTTGGGCTGTTTCCAGCTCTTAGCTATTATAAATGGTGCTGCTATGAACACAGGGGTGCATATGTTTTTTCTGATTGGTATTTTGGTATTTGTAAGATATATTCCTAGAAGTGGGACCACTGGGTCAAATTGCATTTCCATTTTTAATTTTTTGAGGGAACTTGATACGGTTTTCCAAAGTTGCTGCACCAGTCTGTATTTCTATTGGCAGTGTACCTACAGTTCCCTTTTCTCCACATCCTTGCCAATACTTGTTGTTTATTGATTTATCGATGATGACCTTTGTGGCAGGTGTGAAAGGATAACTTAGAGTTGTTTTTATTTGCATCTCTCTGATGATAGTGACATTGAGCATTTTTTCATATCGATTGTCCATCCATATGTCCTCTTTGGAGAAGTGTCTATTCAGATCCTTTGCCCATTTTTAAATTGGATCATTTGTCTTCCTAGTGTTGAGTTGTATTAGTTATTTATATATTTTGGAAATTAACCCTTTCTCAGATGAATATTGGCAAATATGTTCTCCCATACTGTGGTTCCCTTTTTATTTTGATTATGGTTTCTTTGCGTAGAGGATTTTTAGTATGATCTAGTCCCATTTGTTTATTTTGTCCTTTGTTTCTCTTCCCCTAGCAGATGTGTTGGTTAAAATTCTGCTATGTGAGATGTCTGAGATTTTGCTGCCTATGTTTTCTTCTAGGATTTTTATGGTTTTGCGACTTACATTTAATTTGGGAAAATTGGACAGGTACATGCAAAAAAATGAAACTAGACCACCAACTTACACCATACACAGGAATAAACTCAAAATGGATAAAAGACTTAATGTAAGTTGCGAAACTATTTTTCCCTGTTTTGACATTGTATATCATTTGTTTTTTAATCAAATGAGTTTTAACACTTGCCTAGGAAGTCATTTCATTTTGTATCTCCAAATAGTTTTGTGTTGCTCATCAAAGAGAAGCTTCTGTGCAAGTTAATCTTTGTCTTCCGTGACACAAACTCCTGACTTCTATTATTCCATTGTTCTCTTCATTTGTATATCATTTTTTCACCCTTGATGTCCTTGCTCAGTGGTTTTTATCCAGTCTTCCTCTTAACTCATTTTGCACTTAAAAGAAATATCACACAGTATCAGTAATAGCATCCTATGTTCTCAGTCTAATTTTGCTGTACTTATTTGAGGCATAATCAAATTTTAGTAAAGTTAAATTTGGTGAGATGTCATGTAGTGTGGTTTTAATGGTATTTTGGGACTTCACATACAAAGAGGGAATTAGTGGGTCTTAATTTTGTAGCTTTTGTGCCTATATCAGTTTTTTTAAAATTTTATTTTATTGCTTAAAGTATTACAAAGAGTATTAGATAAGTCTCCATTTTTTCCCTTGACCTTCGCCCCACCTCTCCTACCCCCCAGTGTCTTGTGTCCATTGATTATGCTTATATGCATGTATACAAGACCTTCAGTTGATCTCTGAATCCCTCCCCCGCCAATCTGCCCCAGCCTTCCTGCTGTAGTTTGACAGTCTGTTTGATGCAGCTCTACCTCTGTATCTATTTTTGTTCATCAGTTTATAATGTTCTTTATTATCCATAAATGAGAGAGATCATGTGGTATTTTTCTTTCATTGACTGACTTATTTCACTTAGCATAATGCTCTCCAGTTCCATCCATGCTGTTGCAAATGGTAAGAATTCCTTCCTTTTTACAGCAGCACAGTATTCCATGGTATAGATGTAGCACAGTTTTCTAATCCATTCATCTGCTGATGGGCACTTAGGCTGTTTCCAAATCTTAGCTATGGTAAATTGTGCTGCTATGAACATAGGGATGCATATATCCTTTCTGATTGGTGTTTCTGGTTTCTTGGGTTATATTCCTAGAAGTGGGATCACAGGGTCAGGTCAAATGGGAGTTCCATTTTAAATTTTTTGAAGAAACTCCGCACTGTCTTCCATAGTGGCTGTACCAGTCTGCATACCCACCAGCAGTGCACGAGGGTTCCTTTTTCTCCACATCCTCTCCAGCCTTGTTGCTTGTTGATTCGTTGATGATAGCCATTCTGACAAGTGTGAGATGCTACTGCATTGTTGTTTTGATTTGCATCTCTCGGGCGATTAGCGACTTTGAGCATGTTTACATATGTCTCTTGGCTTTCTGAATGTCCTCTTTTGAAAAGTGTCTGTTTAGGTCCTTTGCCCATTTTTTGATTGGATTGTTTATCTTCCTTTTGTTAAGTTGTATAAGTACCCTGTAAATGTTGGAGATTAAACCCTTATCGGAGATAACATTGGCAAATACGTTCTCCCATGCAGTGGCCTTTCTTGTTGTTTTGTTGATGGTTTCTTTTACTGTGCAGAAGCTTTTTATTTTGATGTAGTCCCATTTGTTTATTTTCTCTTTAGTTTCCAATGCCCTAAGGGCTGTACCAGTGAAGAAACGGCTTTGGCATATGTCTGAGATTTTGTTGCCTTTGTATTCCTCTAGTATTTTTATGGTTTCCCATTTTACGTTTAAGTCCTTTATCCATTTCGAGTTTTTTTTTGTGTATGGTGTGAGTTGTAGAGTTTCATTTTATTGCATGTGTCTGTCCAATTTTCCCAACACCATTTATTGAAGAGACTGTCTTGACTCCATTGTATGTTTTTGCCTCCTTTGTCAATTATTAATTGAGCATGTTGGTTTGGGTCGATTTCTGGGTTCTCTTTTCTATTCCATTGATTTATATGTCTGTTCTTGTGCCAATACCAGGTAGTTTTGAGAACAGTGGCTTTGTAATACAGCTTGATATCTGGTATTGAGATCCCACCAACTTTGTTTTTCTTTCTCAGGATTGCTGCAGCAATTCTGGGTCTTGTTTTATTCCAGATGAATTTTTGGACAGTTCATTCTAGGTCTATGAAATATGCCATTGGTATTTCAATGGGAAGTGTGTTGAATTTATAGATCGGTTTGGGTAGTATGGACATTTTAATGATGTTGCTTCTACCAATCCATGAACACGGTATGTTCTTCCATCTGTTTATGTCTTCCTCTATCTCTTTTTTCAACATCCAGTAGTTTTCTGAGTAGAGAGGTCTTTTACCTCTTCAGTTAAGTTTATTCTTAGATATCTTAATTTTTGAGGTGTGATGGTAAATGGGATTGCTTTTTTAGTCTCTCTTTCTGTAAGTTCACTATTGGTGTATAGAAATGCCATAGATTTTTTGGCGTTACTTTTGTATGCTGCTACATTGCTGAATTCATTTTTAAGTCTAATAGTTTTTTCATGGAGTCTTTAGGGTTTTTTATGTACAATGTTATGTTATCAGCAAATAAGGATAGTTTTATGTCTTCTTTTCCAATTGGATGCCTTTTATTTCTTCTTGTCTAATCGTGATGGCTAATACTTCTAGTACTATGTCGAACAGGAGTGGTGAGAGTGGGCAGCCCTGTCTTGTTCATGTTCTTAAGGGAAATGGTTTTAGTTTTTGCCCATTGAATATGATGTTGGCTGAGAGTTTGTCATATATGGCATTTATTATGTTAAGATATGATCCTTCTATTCCCACCTTGCTGAGAGTTTTTATCAAAAATCAATTGATATAACTGTGTGTTTTTTTTCTCTCAATTTGTTGATGTGATGTATCACGTTTATTGATTTGCAGATATTGTACCAACCTTGCATCCCTGGGATAAATCCTACTTGGTCATGGTGTATGATCTTTCTGATGTACTGCTGGATCTGATTTGCTAGGATTTTGTTGAGGATTTTGGCATCTGTGTTCATGAGGGATATTGGCCTGTAATTCTCTTTCATTGTGTTGTCTCTATCTGGTTTTGGTATTAGGGTAAGCTGGCTTCATAGAATGAGCTTGGAAGTGTACCTTCCTCTTGAATTTTTAGGAGTAGTCTCAGGAGGACAGGTTTTAGTTCTTCCTTGAATGTTTGGTAAAACTGCCCTGTGAAGCCGTCTGGCCCCAGGATTTTATTTGCTGGAAGCTTTTTTTATTTACTGCTTTAATTTCTTCCATAGTGATTGGCCTATTGAGATTTTTAGATTCTTCCTGATTGAGTTTTGAAAGGTAATATGTTACTAGGAAAATGTCCATTTCCTCCAGGTTGTCTAGTTTGTTGGAGTAGAGTTGTTCATAGTATTTTTTAACAATCAATTGATTTTCTGTGAGGTCTGTTATTTCGCCGCTATCATTTCTGATTTTGTTCATTTGAGTCCTCTCTTTGCTTCTTGGTGAGCTTCGCTAAAGGTTCATCAATCTTTGAAATAACCAGCTCTTGGTTTCATTGATCTTTTGTATTGTTTTTTTTGGGGTCTCTATGTCATTTATTTCTGCTCTAATCTTATCTCCTTCCTTCTGCTCACTCTGGGCTTTTCTTGTTGCTCTCTTTCTAATTCTTTGAGTTTTAAAGTTAGGTGACTTGCTACCATTTTTTCTTGTTTTTTGAGGTGGGCCTGTAGAGCTAAAAACTTCCCTCTCTGTATTGCTTTCATTGTGTCCCATAGGTTTTGGATTGTTGTGTTTTCATTGTCATTAGTTTCCTGGATGTTTTTAATTTCTTCTTTGATCTCATTGATAACAAATCAATATTTAATAACATGCTATTCAGCTTCCAAGAGTTGAGTGTTTTGGATTGTTTTTATTGTAGTTTATTTCTAATATTATGCCATTGTGGTCTGAGGAGATGCTTGATATGATTTCAATTTTCTTGAATTTGGGGAGACTTTGCTTGTGACCCAATATGTGGTCTATTTTTGAAAATGTCCCATGTGCACTTGAGAAGAATGTATATTCCTCAGCTTTGGGGTGAAATGTTCTGAAGATGTCAATTAAGTCCATCTGATCTCTAGTGAGTCATTTAGGATTGCAGATTCTTTGCTGATTTTTTGTCTAGAGGATTTATCCAGTGATGTCAGTGGTGTATTAAAGTCCCCTGCTATGATTGTATTGTTGTCGATCTCTCCCTTGTAATCTTCCAGAAGTTTTTTTTATGTATTTGGGTGCTCCTGCATTGGGTGCATGTGTGTTTATCAGGGTTATATCTTCATGTTGTATCGATCCCTTTAGAATTATGAAGTGGCCTTATCTCTTGTTATGCCTTCACTTTGAGGTTTGCTTTGTCCGATATTAGTATTGCTAGCCCAGCTTTTTTTAAATTTCCATTTCCGTGAAGATATTTTTTCATCCTTCACTTTCAGTCTTTGTGAGTCCCTTATTCTTAGGAGGGTCTCTTGTAGACAGCAAATGTATGGGTCATATATATATATATATATATATATATATATATATATATATATGTATATGTATATGTATATGTATATATGTATATATATATATATTTTATTGCTTAAAGTATTACAAGTGTTAGATAGGTCTCCATTTTTTCCCTCTTGCCCTCCCCCCCCTCCCTAACCCCCCAGTTTTTTTGTCCATTGATTATGCTCCTATGCCTGTATGCAAGTCTTTCAGTTGATCTCTTAATTCCCCCCCAACCCTCCCCAGCCTTCCAGCTGTAGGATGATAGTCTGTTCAAAGCTGTTCTGTCTCTGTATTTGTTTATGTTTATCATTTTATAATGGTCTTTATTATCCATAAATAAATGAGATCATGTGGTATTTTTCTTTTATTGACTGGCGTATTTCACTTAGCATAATGCTCTCCAGTTCCATCCATGCTGTTGCAAATGGTAAGAATTCCTTCTTTTTTACAGCAGCATAGTATTCCATTGTGTAGATGTAGCACAGTTTTCTAATCCATTCATCTGCTGTTGGGCACTTAGGCTGTTTCCAAATCTTAGCTATGGTAAATTGTGCTGCTATGAACATAGGGATGCATATATCCTTTCTGATTGGCGTTTCTGGTTTCTTGGGATATATTTCGGTCATATTTTTTTTATCCATTCAGCCACTCGGTGTCTTTTGATTTGAGCATTTAGTCCATTTACATTTAAAGTTATTGAAAGACTTGTTTGTATCCATTTTATTTTTTGTGCCTGTGTTCTTTCTTACCTTTTTATTTCTTCTTTTTACACCAGTCCCTTTAGCATTTCTTGCATTGCTGGCTTTGTAGTGATAAACTCCCTTAGTCTTTTTTTTTCTCTCTGTGAAGCTTCTTATTACACCTTCTATTTTGAATGATAGCCTTGCTGGATAGAGTAATCTTGGATCCAGTCCCTTGCTTTGCATCACTTTGTAAATTTGCATATATTTTTTTCTGGCCTGATATGTTTCTGATGAGAAATTATTAGATAATCTAATGGGATATCCCTTGTATGTAACTTTTTGTTTCTCTCTTGCAGCCTTTAAGATTCCCTCTTTGTCCTGAACATTTGCCATGGTAATTATGATGTGTCTTGGTGTGGGTCTTTTCAGGTTTGGGACCCTTGTTTAGGACTCTCTGTGCTTGAGTGACTTTTTTCTTCCCCACCTCAGGGAAGTTTTCTGATATTATAGCTTCAAATATGGTTTCTAATCCTTGTTCCTCTTCCTGTTGTTCTGGCACCCCTATTATTCATATGATGTTTTGTTTCATGTTGTCCCATAGCTCTCTTAGGCTCTTCTCCTGTCTTTTAATTTTTCTTTCCAATTGCAGTTCAATTTGCATGTGTTTTGCTTCCCTGTCTTGTAATTCACTAATTCGGTCCTCTGCTTCTCCTAGTCTACTGTTGAAACTTTCCATGGTGTTTTTTTTTTTATTGCAGCTATATCATTCTTCATTTCTTTTTGATTCTTACATAAGGTATTGATCTTTTCATCCATTTCTCCTTTATTCTTACACTAGGGGCCTGGTGCACAAAAATTTGTGCACTTGGCGAGGGGAAGAAGGGGTCCTTCATCCTGGCCTGTGCCCTGTCACAGTCTGGGACCCCTGGGGAGGATGTCCACCTGCTGGCATGCATGGCCAGCCTGGGTGAGGGGTTGAGGGCTGTTTTCAGGCTGGCCACAGGCCCCTCAGGGTTCGTGCACTGGGGGGTGGGATGGCTGGAGAGTGCAGGCGTGGATGTTTCCAGCCGGGTGGCCTACCATCGCACATACCTGGTGGGCCTCCACCGCTGAGGGGACACACCTGGTGCAGAGCTGGGTGGCAGGCCAGGGGGTGGACGCTGGTGCATGGTCCCTTGAGGGGGCCTTGCTGCTGAGCGGACACACACTGGGAGTGAAGCCAGGCACACACTTGCACACGCCCCACAGAGGCCTCCAGGGTGGGGCCAGGTGGCTGGACCTGTGGCAGACACTCTGGCAGGGGCGGAGGATGCTCGGGAATGACCCCGAGGGTGTACCGCATTCAAGCCCCCGCCACTGAGCCTCTGAGGTCGTTTGGGCCCAATTGCTCTATTCCCAGGCCTCACAGGGCCTGGCCTGGCTGCCAACTCCGGCCTTGCGGCTGCTCACCACCTTCTGGAACCACTGCAGGCACCATTGCTCTATTGCCAGCCCCAGCCTCAGGGCGGGGCAGGCTCCCACGCCGCCCAGAACCAACCACTGGCACGATCTCTCTATTTCCAGCCCCATCTCTCTATTGCCAGCCCTGGCCACAGAACCGGGGGCCTGGGCTGCCCCCCTGGCCCTACAGCCGCCCGCCACTGCCCGGAACCAACTGCCGGAGTAGCGAGGGCAGAAGCCAGGCCTCCGCCCTGGCGTGCCCCAGCACGATCGCTCCGTTGCTGCCCCAGCCTCCGCCATCTTGGCTGGGCTAATTTGTTCTGATTGGTTGTTGGCGTCCTGAAGAAACGGTCAATTTTAATATTTCGCTTTTATTAGTTTAGATAAGTTGTTGATTTTTTTCTGTGTCTGGTTTATGCACTCTAGGACCCTTATTCTGAATTATTTTTCTGACATATTGCATGCCTCTTTCACTTAGCTGCTTTTCTGGCGATTCTTTATTTTATTTCCCTTGGGGGTTTCTTTGCCTACCCATTTTTGGTCTCACTGACTGATCTAGATGTCAAGTCGTGCAGGGGCTGCTCCTTGGGTGGCAGTGGTTCCTTGGGCTGCAGTTGCTCCTCAAAGTGGCTGCTCCTCGGTTGGCAGTGGCTCCTCTGGTGGGTGCTGTTTGCAACAGTGATGTCTCCTCTGGCTGGTAGGGGAAGCTGCTCGCACAGCTGCTGTTTTTTGGACAGAGGTGGGCTGATCACCAGGCTGCTGCTTCTCAGGAGGAGGTGGGCTGAGTGAAGCTGCCGCTCCTTAGACAGTAATGGGCTGTTCACTTGGCTTCTGCTCTTTGGATGGGTGTGGACTGGTCATGTGGCTGCTGCTTCTTGCATCGAGATTGGCTGCACACTGCTGCTTTTCCTCAGATGTGGCAGGCTGCTCGTGAGGCTGTAGCTCTTTGGCCAGGGGCAGGTTGTTTACAGGGCTATTGCCCTTCGTACAGGTGCGGGTTGCTTGCACAGTTGCTGCTCCTCAAATGGGGGACTGGCTGATTGCGTGGCTGCTGTGCTTCGGGTGGGACTGAGCTGCACGTGCGGCTGCTGCTCCTCGGATAGGGGTGCTCACTCTGCTGCTGCTCGTCAAATAGGTGCAGACTGCGTGTGGCTGTGCCTATATCAGTTTTTATCAGTTGAGTGTGTTACTAGGGGACATGAGTTTGGAGTCAGATTGGTGTTCAAATCTGCTTTGCCCAGGAAGGAACTTTTGGGGTGATGAATGTGTCCTAAAACTAGATTGTGATGATAACTGCATAAGTTGTATATAAATTTCTTAAAATTTACCAAAGTTTTCACTTAAAATAGATAAATTTTATTGTATGCAAATTATCTTATATATGTATAAAAGCCCAAGCGAATGGCCGACTGGTTGGTAGGTATGATGTTCATGGATGCAGATGCTTAAAGCAGGAGCGGGAATCACAGACATGGAAACATGGAACAGACTGATGAATCTCAGAGGAAAGGGGAGAGGGTGGGAAGAGATTAACCAAAGATCTTATATGCATACTAGAGTCCTAGTGCACTGATTTGGTCTGTTGGGCCCAAATTGTTTTCTGACATCCTCCAAAGGGTCCCAGATTGTGAGAGGATGCAGGCAGAGGGACCCTGGATTTGTGCACCAGGCCTCTGAGTGCCTCAATAAAACTTCTGCTCTACTATTTACCAGTTGGTGATCTCTGATGAGTCATTTAACCTCTGAGTCTTATTTTATTCATTTGACATAAGAGTATAGTAATGCCTGCTTTCCTAAACTTGCATATGAGATTAGGATTAACAATAATATAGGCTATGTGACTGGCTAATAGTAGTTGCTCAGTTAACAGCAGCTACAGTGATCTGTATGTACCAAATGTGAATTTGTTGCTACCACTGGTACAGTAAACTCCCTGAATGCTCATCTGATAGTAGAGAGAAGGATTCTATCTTCCTCTTGACCAGCTCCCCACTGCTGGATCCTTTTTTTTTTTTTTAAATATATTTTATTGATTTTCCACAGAGAGGAAGTGAGAGGGATAGAGAGTTAGAAACATCAATGAGAGAGAAACATCAATCAGCTGCCTCCTGCACCCCACCCACTGGGGACGTGCCCACTACCAGGGTGTACATGCCCTTGACCGGAATTGGACCTGGGACACCTGAGTCCGCAAGCTGATGCTCCATCTACCGAGCTAAACTGGTAATGGCTCCTTTTTTTCAAAAAATAAATCTTTATTGTTCATATTATTATAGATGTTCCTTCCCCCTCTCTCCCCCCCATAGCTCCCCTCCACTTGGTTACCACCCCACCCCATGCCCTTATCCCCCCCCCGCCCACTGTCCTCGTCCATAGGTGTAAAATTTTTGTCCACTCTTTCCCTG
This sequence comes from Murina feae, assembly GCA_004026665.1. Taxonomy (NCBI): domain Eukaryota; kingdom Metazoa; phylum Chordata; class Mammalia; order Chiroptera; family Vespertilionidae; genus Murina; species Murina feae. The sequence goes on along the minus strand of PVJC01028946.1, from coordinate 2,584 downwards.
CACTCCCCATACTCCCTACCCCCTGAGAATTCTCAGTCCACTCCCTTTCTATGCCCCTGATACTATTCTATTCACAAGTTTTTTCTGTTGGTCAGATTTTTTTATTCACTAGATTTTTAGATTCAACATTGATAAGTATTTGTTGTCACTTTGTTCATAATTTTTATCTTTACCTTTTTCTTCTTCCTCTTCTTAAAGAATACCCTTCAGCATGCATTTCATATAATCCTGCTTTGGTGGTGATGAATTCCTTTAGCTTTTTCTTATCTGTCAAGCTCTTTATCTGATCTTCAATTCTAAATGATAGCTTTGCTGGGTAAAGTAACTTTGTAGATTTTTGCTATTCATCACTTTGAATATTTCTTGCCACTCCCTTCTGGCCTGCATGGTTTCTGTTGGGAAATCAGCTGACAGTCATATGGATACTCCCTTGTAGGTAACTATTTTTCTCTTGGCATTTTAAGATTCTCTCTTTGTCTTTTGCCCTTGGCATTTTAATTATGATGTCTTTGGATTTCTCTTGTTTGGGGTTCTCTGCACATCCTGGACTTTTAAGTCTATTTCTTTGACCACGTAGGGGAAGTTTTCTGCCATTGTTTCTTCAAATAGGTTTTCAATACCTTGCACTCTCTTTTCTTCTGGCACGCCTATAATTTGGATTTTGGTATGCTTGAAGTTGTGCCAGAGGCTCCTTGCACTATCTTGGTATTTTTGTATTCTTTTTTCCTTTTCCGGTAGCGTGTTTTTTGCTTCTTGATTCCTGGGCTCCTGTGGTCTGCTGTTGGATCTCTGTATATTATTGTTTATTTCAGTCAGTGTATGCTTAATTTCTAATTGGTCCTTTTTCATATCCTTGAGGGTCTCACTATGTTTCTCAGAGCTTTCTAGGAGATTCTTGAGTAACCTTATAACCATGGTTTTGAACTCTATATCCAGTAGTTTGCTTTCCTCTATTTCTTTCATTTGTGATCTGTTTCTTTGTCTCTGCATTTGGCTGATTCCCTTTGTTGATACAGTGGCTTTGTGTGCTAGATGTCCTGTAGGACCCAGTGGCTCAGCCTCCCATAATTACCTGAAGTGTACCCTCTTGATGCACCCCTTTGTGGGCTGTGTGCACAGTGTTGTTGTAGTTAAGCCCTGATTGCTGTTGGTATCACTGGGAGGAATTGACCTCCAGGCCAATTAGCTATGCGGACCAGTTGTGTCTACAATGGGAGAACTGCTGTGCTGGAGACACCCTTATGGGGCAGGAGATGCTTCAGTGGGGCTTTGGCTCTCACTGAGTCTGCCCCCTGAGTGTGTCTCTTATAGATGTGAAGAGTTGTAATCTGGGGTGGTCTCACTCTGATCACTGGGTGCCCTGGCTCTTGGATCTCCAAGGAGGTATAAAGTCAGCCACTGCCTGAGGTCACTCTGCAGGAGTTGCAGAGAGATCTGCAGATTCCACCTCTTCTTTTGGGGTTTGGAGGTGCCCAGATGCAGTGCAGCTGTGAAGTAATGCAGGCTGCTGACTTCTTTTGGAAGCGCTGGGTTTCTCTGATCCATTTGCAGTTTTGACAGGTTTTTAGGTAGAGAAAGCCCAGGCCATTCATATGCAAAAGCCACTGCACACAGATTGGGTGGAGTTGTAAATTGGGTGGGGCAGGATCTCGGAATCACCACAGAACAAGCAGCAATGGTTGCCTGGCAGTCCTGCCCTGATAGGTCCCTGGGTCTCTGTGTGTCTTGCCCCCTTGCAGGAACAATGAACTGCTCTAAGCACCTCTGTGAGAAAGCTGCCCTCATATTCCCGCTCGATGCCAGAGAGTCCAGTTTCTCTCCATATGAGTCTGGGTCCCCAGTTTCTCACCTGTAATTGGAGTTCAGAGCAATTGGGAACTTGTATCTCTTTCCCAATTGAAAAAACAGCTTACCCAGCTGACAGCCCCTTTTGTGCAAGCTTCCATACCTCTGCACTTCCGCATCTGTGCACTGTCTACCCGCTTCAATGTCCTTTTCTCTTCTAGTTGTAGAATTTCCGCTCAGCCAGCCTTCCTGTGGTTCTGGATGCTATTCTGTTTGTCTTTTAGTTGTAGTTTTAGTGTGGTTGTGCTTGGCTGCCATCTTGGTTCTTAGTTAGCAATTGACTTTTTTTTTTTTTTTTTTGCTATGGGGACTTGTTTAATTTTTTAATATTCAAAATACCAGCTGCTCCTCTTTTTTTTTTTTTAATTTATCTTTATTGTTCAGATTATTACAGTTGTTCCTCTTTTTTCCCCAATAGCTCCCCTCCTCCCAATTCCCACCCCAACCTCTGACCTTGCCCCCCCCATTGTCCTCATCCATAGGGGTACAATTATTGTCCAGTCTCTTCACGCATCCCCAACACCCTTAACCCCCAAAAAGTGTCCGTCCACTCCCTTTCTATGCCTCTGATTCTATTCTATTCTCAAAGGATACCTTTCAGCATTTCATATAATACTGGTTGGGTGGTGATGAACTCTTTTAGCTTTTTCTTGTCTGTGAAGGTCTTTATCCGACCCTCAATTCTGAACGATAGCTTTGCTGGGTAAAGTAATTTTGGCTGTAGGTTCTTGCTATTCAT
>PVJC01028945.1:0-22239 GCA_004026665.1 Murina feae | reverse complement strand
TTTCATACCATGCAATTTAAAGGATTGGAAAGGGCCACGAGATGTCACTAAGTTGAGCAGCATTTTGCATAAGACTAGACTACTTTAGAAAGTCCTAGGATTTGGGAAACAAACAACTCCAGGAACTGAGGCTCTGGGTCTAAATTAGTTGAAATGTGCAGGCACAGAGCATGGTAGAAAGTGTGCTTACTGCACGACACAAAGTGATGTTAGCAAGGGAGCCAGGTATTCAACAACGATTCAAAAAGAATCGTGCTGTTTTGGACGCAGACCTTTACCCCAGGAGACAGGGATTTGACAGCCTCTTCTGGAGCAAGGCACTGGCAGGCAGCATTTGGTGTCTGACTGCAGGCAAGCAGGCAGAGCTGGAGGCAGGCTGACTGAGTGCCTGCCCATATGCTCCTAGTTTGAGCCAAATTTCCTGTTCGCAAAAATGACTGACAGACCCACTAGGCACTGCTCTTAAAGGAAGAGCTCTGTTCAGTGCTTCGGGCCTTGTAAATGAGGAAAAAGGCTCCCCGGGGCATTGGAATTGCTGCTGGCCAAAGCATACAGAAAATATAAAATGAAAGATGGGCTTTGAAATGTGTTTTCCCTTTCAGAAATCATGACATGTTTTTGGATGTTCTCATTCAATTTGCCATTCATATATTTGGAATCTTTGAATGCCTCTGGCAGGGCTATTAGAACTATAGGAGAGAGCGTCAGGAAAGAAAGGGAATGAATCTATGTATAGGAAGAACAGAGCAAATTTGTTGCATGGGGGAGAGGAGCTGTGCTTGGTTCAGCTTGCCGTCTTTCTGCAAAGCTACTTGAGTGGCGATGGATCTTTTTGTCTTAATAATCCAGGAATCATCCCTAGGTCTTGCATACAGGGTTCACCACAGTTCACTGTTAATGCATTCGGAAAGGATAGGCTTTCACTCATTAAAAATTGGTTGAGCATCTCCTATGTTCCAGGAACTTGGCCAGACAATGAGGACACAAACATGAAAAGGCCAAGGCCCGCTTTCTAGAAATGGGATATTTGAGCTCCCAAATCTGAGGTTGGATAGTTTGGTGGATAATGATTCAGAAGCCTGGAGATCCAGCTCTGGCTCTCACACAAATCAGCTTTGTGACCTTGAACAACTCGACCCCCCACCCCTTTGCTGGGCCTCAACAATCTTCAGAAATAATCCTCTGCACTCTCAAGGTCAAACCCTTTATTGAGTAGATTGGAAGAAAAGGAAATAGGATTTATTAGGCTGCAGTAATAACTCCGTTAACAAAAACGAGTGTATGCCAGGCCTTGTACATGATTTATGTGTGTGGTATTATGGAAGTCCTACAACAATCCTATAAAGTGGGAATTATTGTCTCCATTCAACAGAAGACAAAATAGTCTCCGAGAGAGTATGGAGCTTGTCAAAGGTCACATAACTTGAAAATGACTGAGTTGGGATTTGAAGCCAGCTCTGACTCACATGTTCAGATTACCTTCTCAATACCTCACACAAACCAAGCCCCAAAGAAGGGTCTATGAACAGCTGCTGCTGCTATGGTCGTGATGTGGGCAGCTGTCAAATCATTATGTTCTCAGGTATACTGTGTGAAGCCCTCGACACCCCACATATTGGTGAGTGGGGTGGAGAAGCTTAAGAACTACATTTTTGGCCCTGGCCAGTTGGTTGGACATTATCCCAAGCACCAAAGATTGCTGGTTTGATTCCTGATCAGGGCACATGCCTGAGTTTTGGGCTGGATCCCCAATAGGGATTTGTGTAAGAGCCAGCCAGTCAATGTGTCTCACATCAATATTTCTCTCTCTCTCCTCTCTAAAAAATAAGTAAAAATTTTTTTTTAATTAAAAAAGCCAAAACACTAGATTTTTTGGCTAGGGAATAAAAAAAAAAAATAGTGTGAAAGAAGCCAGAGACAGTGATGTGGGGGGAGGAAACTGGTGTGGATGAACACCAGACTGAGACCACGAATAACATTGACGCTCAAGTCAAGACCAAAATGAATATGGATGCTCAATGCCACAAGGTAGTTCTCTCCAACTCCTCCGCTTGTCGTTTCCTGTCTCCCAGTACTGTTTTTGAGTCCTTGATTTTGTAGCCAAAGTAAAAAATGAAAGCACGTTATACCTAGTGGTGTCTGAGGTCTCGTTAAATATCTGAGACACAATAAAGCCATAGTTTCCAGAACATTTTTTATTCATGAGACAATCTCCACATGAAACAAATTGCTTAGGGGATTGGAAGGTTGTATTCATCCAGCCTAAATCAGATGCTTTCTGTTCAAAATGTGTAAATTTGAGATGCTTTGTTCCTGGTTTTTATGGATGTTTGCTGAAACCTGCCTCTAAAAATAAGTCCAGTGTATAGCTGGGATATGATTATGCCCTCTGTGGAAAAGCAGTCAAGCTTACTTGTTCATATCAAGGACCCTCTCCTTCTGGCTTCAGCAATCAGATGTCGTGGAGCTTGATTTCACAATGAAATTGTTTCGCAAAACCCTCCCCCGCTTCTCAAAACCCTGTCTCATTGGCTTAATTGCTGCTCTCGGGGCACCTGCAGATAATGGCATGGTGCTGTGACTTCAGCTCATTTCCTACCAGCTGCACGTGCTCATTGGAGAGCCCTCCAGCCTTCCAGCCCTCCAGCCCTCTGGTGGCTGGGTGGTTTGGAGGCTGACAAACTGGGCAGGAAGCTCTTAGTGAATCCCTGTTCCTTTGCTGCTAATAGAGTCAGGGCACTTGTTTCTCCTTAAAATGTATAGTGCATTTTACTTGAATTTTAAAGGCTTGGGTTGAAGTCAAACAGTTGACCCATGATTCCTAAGCTTTTCTACCAGTGCTTGTCTCTAAAGCAGTGAGGAACCTATAGGGACACGCAGACAACAGTTGCCTTAACATGGCAGGGACCCCTGAATCTCTGTCGAAGTATCACTACCTTCCAGTCATAGGAGAGTAAATCTGGGGTAATGGAGATAGTTCCAGTAAAACCAAACAGCCCCAGTGGCTCAGTTGTTGAGCATCAACCTATGGACTAGGAGGAGGTCACAGTTTAATTCCCAGTCAGAGCGTATGCCTGGGTTGTGGGCTCAATCCCCAGTTGGGAGCGTGCAGGAGGCAACCGATCAATGATTCTCTCTCATCATTGATGTTCCTATCTCTCTCTCTTCCTATCCCTTCCTTTCTGAAATAATGAAAATATATTAAAAAAATAAAACCGAGGAGAACCTAAAATTCATTGGAATTCTCCTAGTAGATCATGGCACTGAAGCACATTTTACATTTGATTCTTTTACTTGTCTTTCTGCTCATTCAGCACACCATGTGGACTCCTCTCTGCTTCCCTTGCTCACAAAGCACTTTTTTTCCTTGTTTTTTATTGTTGACACTATTACAGATGTCTCCACCCCCCCTTTTAACCCCCCTCCACCCAGCCTCACCCCCTGGCCTTCACTACATGATTATTGGTGTCTATGGGCTATCATTGTATGGGTATCTTCTTTCAAAAATTCTCTTCTCTTCTTTTCTCCTGGATGACTTTCACTCATCCTTCAGAGAGCCCCTGTGAATCCCCCAAACCAATCTGATCTGCAGAAACTAGTTATCTCTGCATGGTGATAAAGAGAAAATTCAGGAAGTTGGCACTGTGTATTTAAAACCGACCCAGTGGCAGATGTGGTATTACAATTTACATTCATGGGTTTCTAAAGCCCATAGTTGCTGCACTCTGCAACTCTGACCTACTGCAAGGAAGACCTGAGGTCAGAGCAATAGAGCAGCAGGCAGTTTGCTGTGTCATCGAGTTAGGCAGAAGGGCTCCCTAGAGCCCTCTGATGAAACTTATTAGTTTGGTCCCAAGTCTGAGCTGGAGCTGAAGCTGCAAGGCCTGGTCCGAAGGCCCCAAACAGGCAGATGAAAGGGTCTGTGGGTAAGGGAGGTTAGCATAGTCTCCCAATGGCAGAACTTTCTCAGGTCTTCTCCTAGAGTTGTCAGCCAGCTCTAATCAGTACTCACTTCCAAATAAAGGCTAATACTGACTACAGGAGGTAGGCCATAGGGCAGCACCAAGCTCCCCCACCCCTGCCTCCCTCTCCAGGGCCTTTCCAGGACCCTTCCCTGGTCAGCTACCTCACAGAGCCCCTGTTAAAAAAAAAACAAATATTCCTTATATTTGCATTTTATGTGATAGTGTTCGAAGCCCTTTCCACCGTGGCTTCATTTGGCCCTCGAGACAGCGCTCTGAAGTCAGCAGACCAGGTACTATTACCCTTATTGTTCTTACAGTTGTCAGATAGAGTGATGTACCCCGTGACACGTAGCCAGTGAGTGACTACACTGGGACTGAAGCACCAGTCTCTTGATTATTGTTCTAGTGCATCCCTCCTTGAAAGCAGCATAGCAATGACCTTCCTCTGTCTGCTGATAGAAGGAGGACAGTATCTCAGCAGCATGGATGGGCCAGCCTTCCCTGCACAGGTGACCCTCACAGAGATCACAACAGAATCTTAGTCTGGCCCTGTTTTGGAATCAGCCTGCCTGGCTTTAGACCCTAGCTTCTCTGCTTCCTGGCTGGGCTACTTGGGGCGTATTTCTCTGTGTCTCACTTTTATATTACTAACATAAGGGGACTAGTGGTCGGACTAACACACAGGATTGCAGTGAGCATGAAATGAGTAAATTCCATGCCTTACATGGAAAAATGCCTAACAGGTAAGTTCATAAATATTAGTTCATAGGAAGGGATAAACAGTTGCATTAGCTCACTCATTCTGTGCACTGTTCCATTTTGAATACTGAGCTCCCACTATGCAGATAGTTCTCATCATGAATTGTGCTCTCTCTGGACCAAGGATTTTATGATGGCCCCTGGGTACACCATGAGATACAGGGAATTTCCAGCATCTTCAAACTTCTATATTGTAACAGGGTGATAGGAGAGTATACTGTCTTTCTCATGGGTGTTCACCCTAATTCTCAGTTTTAGCTTGAGTTTATTTGCTGGGCAGTTGTAATTGGGGTGCCCCAATCTAATGTATTTCCAAGCTCTACCCTGTTGAAGAAACTAGCCACAGTTTAGTCTCTGATAATCTTTAATGCCCAGCTTCTCTTTGATAGTCAGTCTACTGTTGCCCTAGTCCCTGCCCCCTGTCATGGACAGTGGCTCTTAGTAGGGTCATTTTAGAAAGGCTATCTATCTATATAAAAGGCTAATATGCTAAGTGTCCCTCGCACTGTCCTACCATTTGCTATGATGTGCACCGACCACTGGGGGCAGACACTTAATGCAACAACTGCCGAACTACAGTGACTTGGTTACGATTCGGGTGACGAACCAAAACCATAGAGAAGGAAGCCAGATTCTTCTCGGGACCACGTGATTCCACCTTTGGCTGTGGATTATGTCATTGGCAGGGTGCTGTCAGCCCTGAATCTAGTTACTGCACACTTGCTTTTGTGTTCCAAACTCTGTCACAGGATGCTCTCTTGCACTCCAGGACCCCTCGGGGGATGTTGGAGAGTCTGTTTCTGCCCGATCCCCACAGGTCAGGCCAAGGGACCCCACCTGCCGAAGAGACCCCGCTCACTCTTCAGACACCAGGGAGGGATCATGGGAGCTTGGTGCCAGGGTGTATCTGGCGTCTTTGGCCCAGTCCCGCTCTGCAGGCCATATTCTAATTAATTTTCTTTCAGTATGCGTGAATCCATGCACTGGGTCACTAATATTTAATAAAAGCTTAGCAGCAAGGTGAGGCCTAATGGTCGGCAAGGGCAAGAGGAGGGTTGTTCGATAAGGTACTATTTTTCCACACGAGTCTCTGCTTTTTCCTGCAAGTGAGCAGTAAGATCACTGAGTCTGAATGCGAGCAGGGGCATGCCTTTGACTGCCTAGAGCTGCCAGGAGTGCAGCGCAGTAGAGTGGAGTGATTCCTAACTGCACACTCACTGTTTCTTCTGCAGAGTCCCACCTGCAGGGATCCAAGGCATTAATTGAAAGCATTTAAAGGTTATAGTTGGAAGAATCAGCATCTCCCATTTTCCGTGTTTTGAAGTTTTATTCTGCCATTAAGAGACTTGAAGCCACTCATTGTGAACATAAAACTGCGTGTTCAAACACTGTAACCAATACTCCTGCTCCCTGAAGTGTACCATTCCAGAGTCTACAAACCAACAATGTGCAAGCAGCTAGAGAGATCTGGTTTAGTAGTTTTATGTCTTTCTTTCCAAACTAACCTGTCCAAATTTCCAGTTGTCCACCCATACATTTTCTGCTTCATGGAGTTTCTAAGGAATAAAACTAAATACAGTAAATCACCTCGCATAGAAACAGGCACATATTCTCTGATATCAGGAGAAGATAGGATTGTCGATTCTAAGCTATTTGTGGTACCTCAGGATCATCCATCATATTTCTACAGTATGATTATTGATTATATTTCCAAAATTGGCTTTTATGTTTAAAGAAAATAGAAATTCTGGCAATTAAATAAATAAAAATGAACTCATTCCAATAAAGTCATATAATCTAAGATGCAGTGTGGTTCTAGTAGATATTTATGGATCTTGTTGGCTACTGCATCCCAGTGTCCTGACTAGATCCTGGCACATAGTAGATACTTGATAAATGTTTGTTGAATAAATTAATGTGATATATAGTGCTAATAACCCAAGGCATCGATTGAGAACATTTAGACAGAACAGAATGACCAGCATTTCCTTTTATTTGTATACTTGACTTGAGTTCTGTAATTTAAAAATTTACAGACCAAGGATCATGTTTATAACCACTAGAAGACTATTAACCCAAAAAGAGGACATTACATATAGCCACGGTGTTAACCCTCATTTCCTTCAACTTTCAGTGCTAGCAGTACAAGCTTGGTTTTAGCTCCTACTTTATGGAAAGGTTGGCTTTCTCTAAACTCACACAGCCAGGAAATAGAAGAGCAGACATTTGAGGCTAAGTACATCTGGCTCCAAAACCAATGCTTATTTTACCACCTTGGATTAGATAAACATTCAGGAAAGGTTTTAACTGAGAAATGCCAACCTCTGTACTCCCCAATTAAAATGATTTTTTGGATGCCAAGATCAGTTTAAATAATAAAAGAGTGCCCCTTCTGAGAGGTCCAGCTCTTTAGGAATGGGGAAATCACCTTGGAATTATAAGGAGGTGAGGTGACAGGATATTGGCTAGTATAAAAGACAATGATTGGTTTTAAAATAAATTATCATTATCTTTGTACTAATACCTTTTGCATTAAGCAAACTGTCATAGTTTCTTTGTGGTCTATAGTTTTACTACAAAAAGCAGAGTGGTAGGGTCAAGAGGACAGATGAAACTGATGGCAGCAGATGTTCTGCCTGGAGGAAGAGGACAAGAAGTCCTGCCTGGAGGAAGTGTGGTGAGGAGGGAGAAGGTAGTTGACCATTGATTGAACAGACACTATGACCATGTTTTGGAACAGAAAGACCAAGGGACAGAATGAGAGATGTTAATCACATGAAGACAAAAGAAGTGAAGAGTTGGAAATGGTTCTAATATTGCTTATTTGGAAAGCTGGCATGCCTTCATCTAGTGTTGTTGGGCAGCCAAATTACACCCATGCATAGGGTCACCTACTGGCTCAACAAGATAGGTCAATTGTCAGCTCCATGAAGGCATATTTACCTGTTTCTATCTCTGATATCAAATATTTTACATTGATAAATAACCTCAGACCCAATATTTTCTGCCTTGTCATGGACTCTGGACCCAGATTGTCTAGGCTCAGATACTAGTTTTACAACTTCTTGTATTTATAACTGGGTCTCGCTTTCCTCATCTACAAAATAAGGACCACAGTCAGACTACCTCTTTGGCTAAATGTAAAGATTAAATAACTTTAATACATGTGAAATATTTAGAAAAGTTGAATATAGTCAACTCTCAATAGATATTAACTATTGTAAGTAACCCCCCCCCCTTTTTCTTTTATTCACAAATTATCTATCAGTTATCACAATTCTGTGGATTCTTCCAGAGGTAACTTCTTCACATAAACATCCATATTCTTTTTTTTTTCCTGTTTGTCTTTCATTCTTGCCTGTTACCTCAGGAAAACCTGTCTGACCATCATTCTGTTTCATTTTGAACCAGAAACATTGAGAAAGAGAAAGAGAAAATCCAGTCTTATTTGGGAAAAGTCAGCTGGAACCAGTCATTAATCTCTACAATCTGAAAATTCCCATTTGACATTAAATATTCTACATATTCATCGGACTCTGCAGTCCCTTCTATGACATTTTCTTTCCTTTGGAGATAAAACATGATTCCTTATTCAAATGCATAGTGCTTTTTATTCTACCTTATTTTAGTAACTACTCTTCCGAAGTCATTGCTGTGGCTTTGGAATATTCTTTTCATTGTGAATACATGATATGTAAACTATGCTTCAGGTGACTATGTTGCTGTGGGCTAGCTTGTAATCATAATGGCTATTTGCAACATGATTTCTGTGAAAATGTGTATTCTTCATCCCGAACAACTGGTTTAAATTGGAACTTTCTAATGCCTAGGTTCATACTTTACCTAGCTCTACATAATTTTGCTTAAGCCTCTAAAATTACATAATAGATATTGTTTTTCCATATTAAAAATAAAAATATGAGATTTAGCAATTTAAATATTCCTAAGGCACATATCTAATAGGACAGGAGAAGGAACTAGAGCTCATTTCTGTTCTAGTCCATAAAGCTTCCCACTTTCCTAACTTCCCCATCCATATAAACTCTTTATTAAATCAGGGTATGAATGTGTATTTACATAGGGAAGCTGGCTAGCTACTGAGTGATAATTATGATCATTATAGAAGTCGCAAATTTCCAAAGGACTAGTATGTGCTAGACATCTTAAGTGTATGATCTCGTTGGAGATTGGTCATTTCTTCATGTCCAAATGTAGAATATACATAAAGCTCATAGAATTGAACAATTTGTCATAGATTACACTACTGGGATTCAAATTCAGGTTTTTGACTTCAAATTCCACTTTTTAAAAATCACCTCCACAGTCTGCTTCAGTAATGGCTGGATGAGATGCTCTCCTCCTTCCCCACATGCCAGTGTAGTCATGGGTATATTGGGCTGAAAACAGATGCGGACTGCTACACCCAAAGAGGAAAGTCAGAGCCAAACTGAAAGGGTTGTGTGTGTGTGTGAGTGTGTGTCATTAGTTTATGAGTGACTCACAAACCTTTGGGAACAGATGCCATTGTCCAGAGTGAGAGAAAGGAACAGAAAAGCAGTAATGCAGGCCACGGGTGACTCTCACCATCTGGATGTGGAGGGAGAAGTGGTGGGATGAGAGCTTGCTTTTCTGGGGAGGCTTTTAATGAATCTTCAGGGAGATGATTTGTTACACATGAGCTTTTGCAACTCATTAATTGCCTTGAAACTTAATGGCATTCTGCAGAGTCGGAATTCCTTTTTTGGTCTGTGAAGAATTTTGCTTTTATGAACATTAGATTAATATTTTTCTGATTGCAATTTGTATATGCACTCTGAGTTACTAGCAGTAGACTTTTTTTTTTTAATGCCAGGGCAGAAGTGATGTTTTGTAGAGATTTGAAAGGTCTGTATCAGATTATAGTAATTCTATACAGTAATGTTACAAGGAATGGCTTGCAAACTCTAAAAGGTAACACGAGATTTTTGTTTTAATCTGGTCACTAAAGAAATATCACTTTTGTTTCATTACTATTACTTTTATTTATTTATTTATTTATTTATTTATTTATTTATTATTTTTTAAAATCTTTATTGTTCAAATTATTACAGGTGTTCCTCTTTTTTCCCCCATAGCTCCCTTCGTCCCAGTTCCCACCCCTTTCTCTGCCCTCCCCCCCACTCCACCCACTGTCCTCATTCATAGGTGTACGATTTTCGTCCAGTCTCTTCCCTCACCCCCAACACCCCTTTCCCCATGAGAATTGTCAGTCATTGCTATTTCTTATAACAAGAACTTCACTGGCTTAAAAGAAGCTTGCCAATTTAACTAATGGGTCTCAACATCATTATAATTAGCGGGAGTTCCAAAATATGAAGTTTTAAATTTCTCTCATAAACAAGTATAAGTGAAACTACAAGAATGTCCCGAAATAAACTCCTTTTGCAATGCCCCGCTGATGGAATTTGATTAAAAAAAGAATTGAATTACAACAGACACGTTACTCCACCTTTATACAGCCTACTTTAATGAATATCTTAACCAAAATTGTTATAATTTACACCTCTTAAAATTTAGCTGTGCACTTAAATTTTTCTTTCTATCAGTACTAAATTATTATCATAGTTCTTCCTTTAAAATATACATCTGAGCATTCTACTTCCCTGATTTAATATATTTCAGTTACTCTTACCTTAAGAACCAAATTCTTTTAATGACCTTGACGGTCCTTCATGCTCCGTTCCATTCCACGTCTCTCTCTTTATCTCCTGTCACCAACCTGCACCCAAGCTTTTGAAAAGGCCTCCTTCAGCTGCAGGCTTTCCCCAGATATTGTTACATCTGCCTGGAATGTCCACCTCTGTTCTCCCCACATTCTAATTTACTCCTACCCTGCAAGTCTCAAACATTATATTCTTTCGGAATAGTCTATGCTTCTTTGACCATGTATTACAGTGTGATTAAATAATGATCTGCTAATAAGTAAATTATGGTTATGTCTGTCACCCCTATGAGGCTATAAGGACAGGGGCTGTGCCCGTTGTTCATGTCTGTATTTGCACTCATTGTACAGAAGCAGACATATCAGTGGTCACGCAAAATGTTTTCTGAATTACTATATGAAAGCACTCAGAAGTGTGTCTGGTACAAAATGTCATTGGTAATCTTTATATTTTTCCTTATTAGTAGATGCCAATAATAGGGTCTTGGATTGTGACACAGAGTCTTGGCTCCTAGTTGCAGGTCTGGTATGTGGTCTTTTGAAAGTCATCTAAACTTTCTGGGCTTCAGTTTTCTTACCTTCACAGAATTTTTATTTGAGAACCCCTGGAAATACAGATTCCCTTGAAAGCCAAGGTGAAGGGGCAGAGACAGAGCTGACTCATTGCGAAGTTAATATTTTTCTTCCGGTTTCCAGCCTTTGTATCTGAAGTATTTCTCACAGTCCAGGGTGGCCTTCCTTCCCTAGACACAAAGAACCAACCCATCATCAAATCATTCTCATTGGGAAGGCTCCTATCTCCTTTATTGGGCCCAGTAAATAGCTCGCATCTTTCATCTCTGGGTTTTGGGTCCATTGAGAAACAAGTCATCGGGGCGGGAACTATAATATGTTTTTCACTGTTAGAGGCCAAATTGGAGGATACCGCTCCTCTATGAGATTCAAATGAATCTGCAATGTTTTGGAACCAACTCCTCCAGGGACATAGAGTCTTTAGAGGAGACACACATACCCAGAACACACCTCTCACTGATTGGGGTATGGACTGGAGGAGAAAGAGGCCAAATTCCCTGTGCACAAGGCCTTTGGCAATTAACTTCACTAAGTCGGGAAGCCTTGGCCATCATCCAGGCCCCAGGACCTCAGTCTTCCTCTATAACATGAAGTTAGATGTGAGGCAATGGAGTAGGGCTGTTTAGTTGTTGAAGAAGGGGAGAATATTGTTACTTTTAATGTCTGTTATCCAGTGAGTTGCCATCAGGGAGTAGGCAGTTTTTATAAATAAGCAAAATAAACTGTGTCATCCATTGGCATGATGGGAACCAAAGAATACATTTAGTTTATTTCTTTGGTAAGAGTAAAAACAAACATGCAGCCCAGGAGCCACCAGGGTTTGCTGGCTATAACAAGCCAGCTAGGCTTCCCTGGGGCATCTTGGTTATAAGTCTGCATCCCACTTGTGTCATGAAAGGCCTTGTCTCAAAGGCATCTTACAGCCCCTGGGAAAGGTTTTTGGAACAGAGAGCCTTCCCAGAGTCCCTGCCATTATTCCCTAAAGATAATGTTGCCTCCTTAGGAGACAAGCTCTGCTTCTTAAAGCCATTGCCATATTTGTGTCTTCTCTTTCCTATTTTCTTTTAGCATTTCACCCAAGAGGCTTATCTTCATGATGAGGTAGTGGCGTGTTGTTGTTGTTGTTTTGATATGTACTGATGTATCTGTGGGTTTACATGTATATATACACGAATGTTACAGTTCTTCAGTTATGTAAGCATGACTATAGTGCCATAGATGTGTGTCTTAACTCAGGGAGACAAGCATGTTGTAATTTCCACCTGCAGACTATCAAGGACAGAGGGATGAATGATGTCATGAACTAAGCTGGTTATAAGGCCAATTCCCAAAGAAGAAGGGCAGCCTCCCAACTAGCAGTGTCCAAAGGGCACAGTGAATTTGACCTTGTTATCTAAGTAGGTTTAATCTAAGAAGTTGTTGTTGGCCAAGGATTCTAAGTGGCACTAATATTGAAGTGTAGGTAGTTAATTCATTCATCAGTTAAGAACAGGAACCCAGGAAGATATTGGAGACTTAGACAACAAATCAAGACAATGAACAGAGGGGCTGCATGGTTGGACTGGATGACAGAGTTTCTACTTAGCAGGTCAAGCTTCTTTCTGATCTCCAGTTGTAACTTTGTGCATGTGAGGAAAGAGAGGCAGAAGGCTAGATGTTACATACAGGGTGTATGCAGTAGGGGTCAAAGGCAATGGGCTCCCTCTGAGGGAGCCTCCATAAATCCAGGGGTTTTTCAGAGTGCAGAGTTGGGGATAGTACAGCTTATTTTGATTAGCTGGTGTGGAAAATATATTGATACTAGAGGCCTGGTACACAAAAATTTGTGCTTTCAGGGGGTCCCTCATCTCGGCCTCTGTTCTCTTGCAGCCTGGGACCCCCCAGGGTATGTCCACCTGCTGGCTTAGGTCTGCTCCCCAGGCAATTGGGCCTATGCTGGCAGTCAGAAATCCCTCTCGTAGCCCGGGAACCCTCGGGGGATGTCCACTTGCAAGTGGGGAGCAGTCAGATATCTTTGGTGCTGCTGAGGAGGCAGGAGAGGCTCCCATCACCACTGCTGTACTGGCAGCCATCAGCCTGGCCTGTGGCTGAGCAGAGCTCACCCTATGGGAGTTCACTGACCACCAGGGGCAGTTCCTGCATTGAGCATCTACCCTCTGGTGGTCAGTGTGTGTCATAGTGACCAGTCATTCCCAGTTGTTCTGCTGTTAGGCTCAATTTGCATATTACCCTTTTATTATATAGGATTGTTATATAGGATATTGATGTAGGGAAGCCTTATTCAGACTCAACTCAGAGGTTAGATGAGGTAGAGTTTGAAGTATCAGACTTTAGAGATTAGAGGTGAGCCTCTGTAAGGAAAGTGGAGGCACATATGCACGCATGTGCACATGTACACACACACATGTACACACACACACTAGTGGTATTACATATTTATGGACACAATCACATATTACAGTCATGCAGCTTAACTCATGACTGGTTTATATCTTACGCCAGAGATTGAAAGGGCCCATGAGGCCTGCTGCACAAGAGCATGTCACAGTG
This sequence comes from Murina feae, assembly GCA_004026665.1. Classification (NCBI taxonomy): domain Eukaryota; kingdom Metazoa; phylum Chordata; class Mammalia; order Chiroptera; family Vespertilionidae; genus Murina; species Murina feae. The sequence continues at coordinate 8,691 of PVJC01028945.1, read as the reverse complement.
GTCAACAGGAGCAATCACGCTTAAAGCGCACTTGTGTCTTGTGTAAAAATTACCCTTCGATATTTGGACCTATAGTGTAACCATAAAATGCAGTTTGAATAGAAGGTTGAAGAAATGTATGGATCTATAGTTGGTAAGACAGGGGATCACCCATTAGAAGGCAGGAAAAGTGCCTGTAAGGAGCTGTAAATATTTATTGAGTGAATTCATTCAATTATCCTGGAGGCAAAATGTCTTCTCCAGAAGCCTTATGTAATGTAAGCTTGTAAACCAAGTGAATTATGTGAGGAGCTGTTACCAATCAGAAAGTGTCCTGGGTGACTTACTGCCCCAGTATCCACCATGAACAAATAGTTCCATCTTCATGAAAAAGAAATCAGAAAGATTGAAAAATTGAGAGAGGCACCTGTCACTATCCCTGTCACCATTGTGCACAATTACGGTTTTAACTTTCAGTTCTCCAGAAGTTTGCCTAAGGATTAACCCTAGAGCCTGTGTGTCTTGGAACCATTAGTCTCCACCAATTGTGGACTCTGCTGGCCCTGGGCAAACAACTGATGATTCAGGGTCTGGGCCCAAGGCCAAAGCCAATTAGCTCTGAAAGTAAATGAAAGTTGTTACTTGTGTTCCTCTGAATAGAGCAAACCAACATGTGCGTTTTTGCTGTCCCCAGGTTGATGTTACTCTGGTTATGGTGCATAGGTTAGGGGTGTGTAATTTAAACACCACTTGACAAGGGTAGAATCATGGGTGAGGAAATCCCTATAACTTACTGCTTTAAAATAGCTTACAGACTATTATATCGTTAAGGAAATACACTTAATTTTAAATGTACCTAATTCAATAATTTTTGTAACTTTACTTCAAATTTTCTTTCAGTTCTTGCCCCAGAAGATTTCCTATTCCTAACTTTTATAGTCTTCACTGCTTTAATGGGATATTTTTTTAGGAGCTATATATTTTGTTTATCTTTTATTTGTAGGTTTAAGATATTTTTTAAAGTTCCTACCTAATCCTGATAATAATATCACAATGTATTGAATACTCAACATATGCGAGGCACTTTTTAATAATATCTATAAGCTCCTTTTCTACCCTGTAATACAGATCCCATTATATATATTGGGATTTCAGAGAGGAAGGGAAAGGGAGAGAGAGATAGAAACATGAATGATGAGAGAGAATTATTGATCAGCTCCCTTCTGCATGTCTTACACTGGGGATCGTGCTTGCAACCTAGGCATATGCCCTGACCTGGAATCGAACCTTGACCTAGGTCAATGCTTAATTACTGAGCCACACAGGCTGGTCACAGATGCTATTTTGATGGGAGGAAACACAGGTTATATTTGACATAGCCAGGATTCAATTTCAAGTCTGGCTCCAAAATCTATACTTTTCCTTAATCCACACTTCTCTAATTTAGTTGGGATTAGGTTTAACTGCATATAGTGTAAACCCCACATAATAGTAACCAAACAATACTTATTTCTTTCTTATGTGAAGAAAGTCAGAGGAAAGCAGCTGTCTGACTTTATTCCTCCCTGCCTACTATCCTCGCCTGTGCTTCCCATCTCCAGGATCATGGCATGGCTCAAGAAGGCTGCTGAGACTTCAACCCTCACATCTGCATTTCAGATGACAGGGAAGAGTGTGGAGGGATGGCAATGTGGTGTCTCAGATATCCGCCTCCATTTTAAGGAGCTGTTTTGGAAGTCCTGTCCATCAGTTTCCACTTATGTATCTTATGACTTATTCATAACTCCAACACCTAGAATAGTTCCTGACACAATGAATGAACAGATGGATGGAAAAGGGTCAGTATGAGACTTACACTTATATTGAGTCCAGGACATATTTAACCTCATATTTGTTGACTGTTCATTTATCATTGTTTTTGTTTTTATCTACCAGATTAGCCTCTGCCTCTCTCTCTCTTTCTCTCTCTCTCTCTCTCTCTCTCTCTCTCTCTCTCTCTCTCTCTCTCTCTCTCATCTCCCTTTTTCTCTTTCTCCTTTTTACCCTCCCTTCTCAACATTATCTGGATTTTTCAAACTCATTGTTTAATTACTAGCTAACTCAGAACTCTCTTGAGAAGCTTTCTCTGTCCTCAAAATTTGACTAAACACCCCTTTGAGTTAACATAGCATCCTCCAACACTCCTACCACAGCAGTTTCCACACTGTATTAGTTATGTTGCAAAGAGCTGCTTATGGTAAGAATCTTAGTTTAGTCACTGTTATAGCAATAATACTTGGAATCAAGTCTAGAATACAATTGGCATACAATAAATTTGTACTGGAAGGGTGAGGGATATTCAGATGAGGTTTTGGATAATGAAGAAACCTGTGCAAAGTCACAGGACTTGATATGGACCCAAATCTCTGCCTTTGAAGCCTGTCTTCCATCGAGGAGGAAAAAGCAAAGCAAAACAGAACAATCTAACTTCCCAAATTTGTTTGAAACCAGCTGCCTTTCCCTGGGTACTGGAACCACTTTTGAGTCTGTGCATAGGCTTAGCGCTTGACTGAGATAAATTTTCAGAAGCCCACACCAGCCCTTGAAAAGGTGGTAAAACTTGCTGGACTGGGCCTGCAAAAGAATGTGGAATTATTTCAGAATTTTCTATACAGGCCACCTTTGATTTTATCTTCTTATTTGTTTCTCTGCTGAGGACTCTTGTATATGGACAGTAGCCAAGACAAAATCCTCCTGTTTCAGAGAGAGGAAAATTCAGCCGTGTTTATATGACAGCAGGTCCCCAGAGCAGAAGACTGTACAGCTAATCTCCTCCCCATTTTGCTCCTTCTGCTGTAGGCATTCATAAAGTTGTAAAGCCTTCAGAGCCATGGCTGCTACAGGGGTGAGAATGGCATTGTGCCAGGTAAGTCCTTGAAGCCCTTAAAGAGGGTGATAGGGCTTCCTGACATAGTGCATGGCTTCTTAACCAACATGGCGTGCACTGTGGGGATGTGTGGCCTCACGCCAGGAATAGAAAACTGAGGACAATCATGGCAAGTGACGGTTATGACAGATTTTAAAATAAGTTCTGTCATTAAGAAGAATGCTAAGGTCATGGGATTTTTTATGCTAAAATACAAGTTTTGAAACAAATGATGCTTTGGATTAGGAACTACCAGACTCACTAGAGTACTACCGACCATGCTCCTCTAATGTTAGGGCAGGAGTGATGTGGTGGGAAGGGAAGGGGCTTTAGATCAGGCAGGCCGGGGTTCACACCCTGACCCTACCAGGATTTGCGTGACTTTGAGCTCTGAAGTCGTTTTCTCGTCTGTGAAATGGAGATAATAACATTGGTCTTGAAGCTGGCACTGTGATTGGTGGCATTGGGTGGAGCGTGAGTGTGCACGACATGTTCAATCAGTAGTGGTTTGTTTGGAGTATTATGCCATCACAGGTAACAGAAGCAGAACTGGACATTGTGAGTGAGCCTGTTGCAAAATGGCCATAATTTGAGGGTCCTGTGGCTTCTGTTGGGCATACTGGCACCCCATCATAAGCACCCTGCTCTTTGAACCCCCCAACCCCAAAGTTACCCTTTTTCCTTCTGGTTTACTTATATGTCAAAACCTTAAGAGTGTTTTCTTGACTTAAATATAATAAACACTTTGGATGCCTACCTTATATCCTGAAAACCAAATTAGAGGATGAGAGAGAGCTTACCCAGTGTATTGAGGACATGGGCATTGTGTGATGGGGAGAGACAGCGCATGATGAGGAAGCACAGGCAACAGATGAGGACATCTGGAATGGAGCTTGACCATGTTATTTCTCTTTCCACCCACTCAAGGTTGTCTTAACTCATTTGAATTGTGTGCAATGCCTCCAAGCTCTGATCTTTCCCTATCCATCCCGCTGACACCCTCATGCACCCTTATCTCCAGTCCAGAACTTTGTGTAGTTTTCACAATAGGCCTCGTTTGTTGTGCCTCCACGCTTTTCCATAGCCTGGTGTTTGCAAGGGATGTTCTTGTTTCACTTTCTCTGTAAGGTCAATGCTACCGTTTTTTTCAAATCCTGACACAAGTTTCAAATCTTTTTAGAAATGTCACCCAGTCCTTCTAATAAGTGGAATAGAAGCCCTCATTTCTCAACGTCATGGGATTGTGTACTTATCTTAGCATTTATCACCAATTTTGTAAATATCTTGTTCCCATTAGCAGGTAAGTTCCTTGCAGTAATCAAGGCAGATTGACTGCTGCACAAGTCTCACCGGCTTAATACAATCGGTTTGTTTCAATCTCCCTCACAGTCCAGATCTGTGTGGTGGGTGGAGAGAGGTGGTGAGGGGAGAGTCTGCTGGATATAGATTTTTAAGTTCCCCAAATCCAGATATTTCCTTCTAAATGGATACAACCATCTCCAGGTCTCAGAGCCACCCCACTGATTCTCTGTATCTTTCCAGCAGACAAGGGAAGACAGAGACCACGGAGGCGATATTTAGGGGGGTAGGCCTACAAAGGAGTTCATCAATTCTTCTGACATTCCATTTGGTCCAAACTGTATTAGGGGGCAAGGGAGGCTGGGAAATGTAGTCAAGTTTTGTGTTTAGGGGGAAAGAAACGGTTTGGTGGATCTTTGCCATAATATTTGCAGGCATATGGTTTATCCCACAACTCTAGCACCTTACCACACAGATTCAATGATAATTTATCAAAATCTAACAATGAATTAGGAAGTAAGTAAATATGATGAGTGAAATATCAGAAGGGCTGGGACTGCATTAACTTTGGGGAACCAATTAATGCTGACAACATATGGGCAGTCAGTATTGGGAGAAAACAACCAACATCTGCTGTTCCCTGCCTTGGCACACAGGGTCTCCCTGACTGAAGAAGTTCTCCCCAGGGCCTGGGCACTTAGGATCCTTCCATCCTCAACCCCTGGCCCTGTTGCCCTTATTTCAGTTTTCCTGTCATTTCTCAAACACACCAAGCATGAATCCACCTCCGGGCCTTCACCTTCCTTGTTTCGTTGGTCTGAAGCATGGTCCCCCATCCAACTGTCCAACAGCCACATACATACCATCTTCTTAGTGAGCCCTCCCCTGGCTATCAGACTTCCTGTCCTCACCCTGTGGTATTTCTCTTTATGTCATGTGTTAAGATCAGATATGCTACCTATTTATTCAGTTGGTTGTTGTCATCTCTCCTCCTCCATCCTCTCACCTTCCAGACATACACTTGAATATATACCTATGAGGTCAGGGGATTTTGTCTATCACCAGCACCTAGAATAGTGTCTGGTACATTGTAGTTGCTCAAATATTTTTAAATGGATGACTATCCTTGGTTTTTTGCAAAATGCTTTTTTTCTTCTTGGCATGAAAGTGACAGACATTAACTTAACAACTGGATATGAAAATATTGTTGAACAGTGTCTGGCAATTAGATGTAGAAATGGAAGGGAGGGGGAGAAGATAATTGTTGGTAAAAGTGGTGGTGGCTTGACTTTTAGACTCCGAGTTAAAAGGCTATTTCTCAGAAATGACATACCTGAAACCAGTGAGTATTTTGAAATGTTTCAGTGTTTCTCCCCAGAATGTTGATTTTTGATGCCATCTAAACATTCAATGAATGCAAATTGAAGGACTCAACTGCAGAGCTAAGTAAACCTACAATGAATACTTAAGCCGTTTAATTTAGTCTGATCAGAAACGTGCAGAAGACTTTGGGGGGGGTTATAAGCTTTTGCTTCTCCTTTTTAAATTTTATTTTTATTGTTGACACTATTAAAAAATGCCCCTCATTCTACCCTGCCTCCTTTACCCCCCTAACTCTACCCCCACTCTCCCCCCCCTCGACCCTCCCCCGCCCTTGGCCTTCATCACACTGTTGTCTGTGTCCATGGGTTTTGCATGTATGTTTTTCGGCTCATCTCTTCACCTCCTTTCATCCAGGCTCCCCTCCATTCTCTCACCTCTGACCTCTGACAATATGTTCCATGTATCCATATCTCTGGTTCTATTTTGTTTGTCAGTCTATTTTGTTCATAAGATTCTACATATTAGTGAGATCATGGGGTATTTGTCCTTCTTGACTGGCTTATTGTGCTGAATAAAGAAGACATTTTGATCACAGCAATTCTCTTCACAGAAATTGTAACTGGTGAGCTGGTCTCTTTCTATTTGATTATTCAAAGATATATTTGGGATGTAGAGAAATTTGCCAAAACCTATCTTTAACACTCAGCTGCTTAAAAAAAAAAAAAAAGGCACTGTGTGATGGAAATTGCTAGAAGAATCTATTTAGCAGCTTCTTTAATAAAGCCAGCCTTGCATGTTGGGCTCATGCTATATTATAGAAATACAGACCTGGAAAGGACCCACAGATGAGGAAAATGGGGTCTGGAGGCGAGGGCACAAATATTTATTCAGTGAACTCTGTTGTGCACTTACAAACATTTCATGCCGTATAGGTGTTGGTGTCCTCATCTGGTACCCATATTCAGACTGATTATCTTGCCTAGTATCACACAGAAAGGTAGGAAAGAGCAGGCCCACAGTGAACCAGAGTCCCTGTTATATTTGTAAGGAACATTGCCCCCAGATTGCTCAACTGTGACATAATATATCCGGAATAAGAACTCAAGTCTTTTGATTCCTAGTTCAGTGCTCTTTATACTAGAGTTTATTTTTTCTGTGTAGGGAGACCAAGGTAAATTTTGTGCAGTAAGTTCTACTTATTAAACACACTTTATGGTCTATCTTCTCATACTTCTTTCAGTTTCGATTGTAAAGACTATTTATCTAAGAAAAGATATGAATTTACCTTACCTTAGTTGTGTTTAATACTTACGCTTGTCTTACTTATATTTTCACATAATCCATGTCTTCATCTCAGTAATAACGGTATTTTCTCCTTTTCAAGAGATGCATTAGCTTTCATCTCTTTGTGAAAATATCTTAAGAGCTTAATGTTTCTATTTTACAATGTTGATTACTTACCTACCTAGTGAGAATGGTGTTCGAATTTAGCAACACATTTTTATTTTCTCTCTAAGTGATTTTATAAATTGCAAATAGGAACATGTGGTATTAGTATTAGCAATAATAATAGCTAACACTTACAGAGAGCCTAATATGTGTGAGTCACAAGTTCTCTTTTTAAAAATATAGCCTCACATAATCATATTAGGTAAACACTGTAATTATTCACTTTTATAATTAAGGAAATTGAGGCACAGACAGGTTAAGCAAATTGCTCGAAGTTACATTTGGTAAATGACATGGCTGGAATTCCAATCCAGGCAACTTGCTCTAGAGTCTAAGCTCCTAATCACTTACTAAAGCTGCTTCTCAGGATATATGTCAGGACTTCAAACAAAATTGTGGAGAAATCTATATCATGGCTCCTCCTTTCCTATAGAAGCCTACTCCAGAAGCTATTGGCATGCCCAAAGATGTCACTGTGTCTCCTCTGACCTTGGCAATGAGGTAGGGATAACTTGAGTAATTGGTTAAGAGAGTATTTGAGGATATTGGGTTGTTATAGGATTTGTTTCTGGAAAATAATGTAAGGAGAAGAGCAGAGCCAGGCCTGGTGCACTGTCCACTCTGTCACTTTCTAGTTGCATGAACTTGGACATGGTATTAAACTTCTTTGAGCCTCAGGTCTATATGTGCAAAGTTGGGGAAAATAATACTCAACTTTCAGTATTCAGTAAGACCCCTCTCAGAGGCAATTTATCTGATGCACCTTCATTAACATAGTCACTTAATAGATTAAAGTGGTGGCATTCTCATCAAATACAAGATGGGCTAACATGTAACTCACATAAGTAAGGCAAAACTGTGTTAAAGAAGAGGCTATGTAGATAGGGGAACACATAAGGTCTGCCCACCATGAAATAAAAGCTTATATTAGGTAGTGTGGTATAGTGATTAACAGCTTATTCAGGCGTCCTCAAACTACAGCTCGCGAACCACATGCAGCCCGCTGAGGACATTTATCCAGCCCACAGTGTGTTTTTGCCGCCTTGTTTTTTTCTTTGTTTGTTTTTTTTTACTTCAAAATAAGATACGTGCAGTGTGCATAGAAATTTGTTCATAGTTTTGTTTTGTTTTTTTAAACTATAGTCCGGCCTTCCAACGGTCTGAGGGACAGTGTACTGGCCCCCTGTTTAAAAAGTTTGAGGACCCCTGGTAGAGTCATGCAAGTTTGGGTTTTGATCCTATTTTGATCTCAGTTACCTACTTCTTGGCTATCTGCCCTTAGGTAAACCTTTCTATGCCTTGTTTCCCCATCCAGGAATCAGGATAATTATAATGTTCTAGGAAATTATCTAAACTAATAAAAGCGAAATAGTAAAATTAACCGTTTCTCCGAGACAGGGTAAGCCATGCCCACCAGCCAGTCAGAGTGGCTGTATGCAAATTAGCCCAGCCAACATGGCGGCCGCCACTCACGGACCTGAGTAAACGTTTAGGCAGCGTCCTTTGCAGCAGGAGCGAAAGCAATACTGTTTTCGGCCCTTGGCGGGCAGGCTCTGAAACATGTTTCAATAATGTAACAATCATAGAATCCTCGGGAGCTGAAGGGAACAGCAGCTTGGCCTGCCTTACTAAGAGTAACAAAGTCTCATTATAGACGCTGCGCTGCGAGGTGAAGCAGAGGAGGTTTCGTTACCTCAGCCCACCTCAGCTTAAAGGAACAGAAACCTGCGTCCAGC
>PVJC01028944.1:0-22176 GCA_004026665.1 Murina feae | reverse complement strand
GGGTCCTTGGTCCTGCGCTGTCCCACCCTGCAGCCACTCTGTGCACTCGGGAGGTCCCTCAGCCCGGCCTGTGCCCTCTCACAGTCTGGGAGCCCTTGGGGGATGTCCACCTGCTGGCGTGCCTGACCAGCCTGGGTGAGGGGCTTTAAGGCTGCCCACAGCTCCCATTGACCCAATGTCCCAGCAAGGCTGGCTGGACGCAGGTTTCTGTGATTTATCTCCTATAATTGATGCTGTTCCTTTAAGGCCTGGCGTTTGTTTATCTTCTATAATTGATACACTGTTCCTTTAAGGCGGCCTTCTAACTAACGAAGCCTCCTCTGCTTCACCTTGCAGCGTCTATAATGAAACAGTTGTTACTTTTACTGGTGAGGCCCGGGCTGCTCTTTCCTTCAGCTCCCGAGGATTCTATGATCGTTATATTGTTTCAAAGGTGTGTTTCGCTAGAGGCAGTTTAAGCGCAGCTTCACTTTCGCTCCAGCCGCAATGGAAACAGCCGTTTACTCAGGTCCGTGAGTGGCGGCCGCCATGTTGGCTGGGCTAATTTGCATACAGCCGCTCTGATTGGCTGGTGGGCGTGGCTTACCCTGTCTCGGAGAAACGGTTAATTTTAATATTTCGCTTTTATTAGTTTAGATAGGTACCCTATATAATAAAAGGGCAATAGGCAAATTGACCGAACAGCCAGTCACTATGATGCATACTGACAACCAGGGGGCAGATGTTCAGTGCAGGGAGAGTGCTGCTCAGCCAGAAGCCAGGCTAGTGAGCAGCAGTGGCAGGAGCCTCTCCTGCCTCTGAGGCAGCACTAACGAGCAGCATGCTGAGCAGTAAGGAGCAGGGACTCCCAGAAAGCAAGAGGGTGCAGGCTGGACTGAGGCCCTCCCCACCACGGAGTGCATGATTTTTCATGCACTGGGCCTCTAGTATAGATATAAAAGCCTAATATGCAAATTGTCCCTGCAGGAGTTAAACCAGGAGACCGATCACTCACTATAGCAGCAGGGGAAGGGAGGCCCCAGCCGGCAGCAGGAAGGCCCTGATTGGCCCTGATTGCCAGCCAGGCCTAGGGACCCTACCCTTGCACAAATTCATGCAACAGGCCTTTAGTGTAAAATAAAATGTAGGTATTTTAAAAGTATAGTTCAATGATCTTTGACAATGTATGTACCTGTGTAATCACCAACCCAATGATATTTAGAACATTTTCACTACCCCAGAAGTTTCTTCATGCCCCTTGCATTCAATCCCCCCACCTCACTGTCCCAGGAATTTCTATCTGATCTAATTTCTATCATTATAGATTAGTTTGCCTATTCTAGAACTTCATATAAGGGGAATCATACACTATATGCAATTTGCCATTCTGGCTTCTTTCGCTGATGCCTAATATCATGGAGAATCTTTTCATGTGCTAATTAGTGCCATATCTTTTTTTTGTGAAGTGTCTGTTCTTTTGTACATTTTTAAAAACGGAGTTTGTTTCCTTATTGAGTTATACATTATTTTATATATTCTGAATATAAGTTCTTTGTCAGATATGGGTATCATGAATATTTTGTCTATGGCATGTATCTGTCCAGTTTGGGCAATACCACTTATCAAAGAGACTGTCTTTATACCATTGTATATCTTTCCCTCCTTTGTCATAAATTAATTGACAATATAAGTGAGGATTTATTCCTTGGATCTCTATTCTATTCCAATGACCTATTTATCAGTTTTTATGCCTGGAGGTTAAGGCTTCCTGGAGATATTGCCTCCTTTCCCTCCTCCCAGCTCCTCACCAGAAGCAGCCAGGTGCAGATCCTCCAGCAGGAAGAGGAGTGAGTCCTTATAATTCAGGTGCTGCCCAGACCTTGGGATGGCTTGTGCTTGGCCCTGGATCCCTTGGCTCAGCAGAAGGCGAAGGTGGGAGGTACTGAAGGCAGGGTGGATGGAGGCATAAATGTAAGGGTAATGTGGTTCCACTAGCACCTCCACAAAGGCTGACTTCCCTGTTGCTGCTTCTCCAGCCAGTAGCACTGGGTGTCCCTCTGTCAAAAGCAGGTCCACCACATACAAGAGTCGTTCAATCTGCAGGACAGGCGCAGCAGGGCTTACTGTGGCAGCTCCAGACAGTAATCCAGCTAAAAGGAAAGGTCTAGGGATCTTGTCTTAAAACTCCACTTGCAAGAATACTTTGTGTATTCTTGCAAGTGTGGAAACATAGCAAAGAAAGGAAGCAAATAGGCCTCAGCTGGGCCTAGAACGTGGACTCTCCCAGGACCCCCCCTTGAGCCCCAACCCCAGCCACTGTCCTCACACCTGGGGAGAAGGACTGAAGGTGCCCAGAGATCCCTTGATGCGGCTGCCCAGGTATTGCCCAGTGAAGGGGACCAGAGTCCCATCTTCTGGGCACAAATGAAGATCAAACACCGAGGCTGAGGGTGATGGCTCAGGATAGCTGGGGAGATAACTAGTAGAATCCCTCAGGAAGGTATCAAAGGCAGGCCAGAACCTGCTCAGACAGACACACAGGCAGAAGTGTCAGAGTTGCAACAGCTCCATTTGTGACACACTCCACCCTCCCGAACAGGGATCCCCTGGGTTTGACTCCCACCGGCCAGTCCATCTCAGCCATCTGCATCTGCCACTCCCCACCCCTGTAGATACCTAGAGGAAAGGTGGGCTCCAAAGCCCCAAATCAAGGCAAAGAGAAAGCTGTTGATAACCAGCAAGTGCTCCCTGCGCTTATTAAGCACATCACTGCTGCCAGCCTGGGACTGGGTCAGAGAGCTGCTTTTCGAGGGTTTGAAGCTTGGGGTTCCAGAGTCACTATGACTGAGGTCTTCTGCAAAGGTCACTGTGGGCAGAAAAGGAGCCCCGGTAAGAAGTGGGGGCAAGGAGGAGAGTTGGCTCTATTACTTCTCACTTGTAGTCCTCAAGCCCAAGTCCACCAAAGATCCAACCCCCCAGGCTCCAGCCATATGCCATTGAACCTGCAGGCCTCAGAGATCTCAAGCCAGCCCTCTCTTTCCCTTCCCTTCACCTGGCACATGTGTCTCATCATCTGTGCGTAGGTGGGGGTTAAGCAGGCAACGCAAGAGGCGAGCCAGGCTGGTGATTTCAGCCACACCTGGGCAAACAGCCTTCTGCCCATGTGCCTGCAGCACAGAGCTGGCACCCTGGCGGGTAAGGAATCGGATCGTTGCAGGCACCAGCACTTTAGCCAGGTGGTTGAGTTCGGTGACCGTCTGGGGTTGCAGGCAGTACTCCCGGGGCAGGGCTGTCATCAGGGCTCTAAGCATCCCCTTCCATGTGTGCTCCCCACCACACCAGACTAGGGCACAGCGGCCCACCACTGCGGGGGGCATTCCTGTGGCATCTCCCACCTCCATCAGGAGAAAAGTATCTGGGAGTCGTTCTATCTGCTGACCACAGGGGAGGATAAGCTGGGGCGGGTCATTCAGGAGGCAAGTGACAGAGTCCAGCCAAGCAGCACTGGAGACCCCGTCGCATATTATCCAGTGCTGAGTCCTCACCGATCCCTGGGCCTTGCTATTTGGGTCCATAGTCTTGCACTGACTGGTTGCACGAAGCAGCCTGGGGAGGATGCCTTGGTGCCAGCAGTGGCCCTCTTGCCATCCCAGGAACTCCTTGGGGCTGAGGACACTGGGATACAGATGTGTGATTTCCACAGGCAGATAGCCCTGTGTTGAGGTCTCCTCCATGGCCGCCAGCCGATTCTGGATCGTAAATAGGCTGCGCCAACAAGTGGTCTTGCCGCTGCCTGCAGGACCCAGGAGCAAAATGCCCGAGGTCTGACCCAGGGCCTGGCTCAGCTGCTCCAGGGAACCCAGAATAGCAGTGCTGGGATGCAGGCCTGCCTGCTGCAATTCCTCCACCAGCAGTGGCTTCCTCAGCCTGTGGGCCATAGGCTCTGCCAGCACTTGCCTGGCGTTGGGGAAGATCCCACAGAGCAGCTCTCGCAGGTGGTAAAGGCGGGCCCCGTCAAGGATGCTAAACAGAGGTGAGCGTAGCAGGGCATGCAGTAGGGCCCTCTCCTGGGTGGCAGCAAGGCTGAGGGGCAGCTGGGATGTGGGCTCCTCCTTGGCTACATTTAGAGCCTGTATCATGTCTGCGAGGACCCGCTGGAGCAGTGGCAAGCGGCAGGACAGGGGCCCAGACACCAGCTCACGCTCCAGGGAGAAGAATTTGGATAGGCGGGTAGCCAGGAGGGAGGCATCCCGCATCCCTGCGCCCAGCAGAGTCAGCTCTGCCACTTGCTGTAGGTTGGGCAGTGTCAGTGCCACAGGCCGCAGCAGCAGGCGCAGGTTGGAAGGCACAGCAGGGCTCAGGGAATGCAGCGTCAGGAGACAGCCATAGCCAAGGCGTATGTCCACATGGTGTTTCTCAAAGAAACCCTTGCCGAGGAGCTGGGGGAGGGTTGGGTTGATGGTACTGATGCTTCGGGAAAACTGCCGGTACAGCGGGGCATAGTGGCTGTGCAGCTCAGCCAGGCGCTGGCCCAGGGCAGAGAGCAAGCCGAGCGGCAGGCGCTGAGCGGCCTCCAGCAGCAGCCAGGCGCCACCCTGCAGAGCGCCGTTCAGGTAGTTGCTCAGAGTTTGGGCCTCTATCTGAGGCAAGCAGGGTATCATCACCAGCTGGCGACCCAGGGCCTGGGCCAGGCTCTTCACCATGGCTGCCTTGCCCATGCCATCAGGGCCCAGTAGCGTCCCACAGGCCACCTCCTCCAGGGCCAATAATAGTGTCAGGGCTGGCCACTCAGCCAGCAAGCTGGGCAGAGGCCCCAGCCTGGGACCCAGGTATTCATAATTGTACAGGAAAGACCGGCCCAGCACGTCTAGCCAGCATGCAGCTGGTGACAGAGAAGTGTCCGTAGATGCAATGGTCTTGAGACTCTGTAAAGGGCTTTGGGAGGTGACGTGAGATGAACCCAGGTGGTACTTGAGTTGACGGGCCCAGTGGAAATCTGTCAGATCACTGACCTCATGCTCCTTCAGCAGTTGTGCTATATCCCGGTGAGTCACGGCCATGGCCACTAGGGCACTGAACAGGCTGCTCTCGCGGACAGAGGGCAGGGGCTGCCCACACTGGGAGGCCTTCTGGGTTCGTACAAAATGCACCAGTACCTCCAGCTTGCACACATGATTGCGCACCATGGTCAGGGTCTGCCCCTCAAGCAGGGCCTCCTCCATCTCGGCCCACCATACCACCTCCTCTGCCACCAGCACACACTGCCATGGGAAGGCCTTGACTAAATCCAGCCAGTTGTGGGCATACAGTTGCGAGGACAACTGTCTTCGCTGGGGCAGCTCCTTGTCTAGGGATGGAGCCAGAGCCACACTGCACTGCAGACGGGCAGCCACACAGCCATGCAGCATATGCACCAGTGCCAAACGCAGACCCTTCTCCAGGGAGCTCAGCCACCTGGGGAGATCCGGATCCAGGAGGAGGGGCTGCTGCAGCTTCACCTTCTCCCCACCGGCGCCGAGCACTGCAAAGCCCTCCACCTGAATCTGCAGGCTTGGCCTCAACTCTGTTTGCTCACCAGTCAGGTTGGACTGGAAGCTCACAGCCAGCACGTGAGGAAAACAGCGTTGTACCCATATCTGGGCCTCACTTGGCTCCAGGCGGGCAACCAGCAGGTCCACCAGCTCCCTGTCACTGAGGAAGAAAAGGCGGGGGAAATGGACACAGAACTCATAGAGCACACTCTTCAGAGCCGTAATGATGCCTTCCAGCTCCACCGAGCCTGCTTGCAGCATCTGTTGCAGCTTCTGGCCTTGGAAGGAAGAGTTCCTCTGGGCACTAGGCACTACGAGTGACAGAACCAGGGGGTCAGCCACAGAGGTCTGCATCAAGGTCCGGTACTGATCATCCATGGCCTTGAAACGGGAGTTCTGTGGTGAGGGAAAGGGGAAAAGTGAGGGCAGATATGAAGAGGCACTTCCCCCAGCCACTGCGCCCCGCTGCTCAGCGGCCTCTGTCCACCCTGCCTCACCCCCCTTCCCTACCAGATCAGAACTGGGAAACTGGATCTTCATTTCATACAGAACTTTATTCAGAAAAATCCACTTCTGCTGGAAAGTCACCCACACCTCCAGTATGTCACCTGTGTGAGCAGCCAGAGCAATGCTGGGGAAATACTAGGGTTCTGGCAATGGGGTCCAGCCTGTTCCTGACCTCTCAGGTTGTCCCACCCCAAAGTATTCTACTCAGCAGGACCCAAGGACCTCGCCTGGAGGAGAGAAAACTTTCACTGTGAATAAAGATGCGGGGCCCTGGGCCTAAGCAGTAGCCCTGAAGGAGGTCCTCACTCTGCCTTTCAGATCTTTCCCACCCAATCCCCACCTCTCACCCCATCCCCTCTGGGCCATCCCACTTCAGGTCCCACACATAAGCCCAGCTAGAGGCCTGCACTCACTCAGGTCACGCAAGATGGCCAGCCACTCCAAAGCTCTTTTGTATAAGTCTCCCGACTTCTGGACAGCCAGGATCTTGAACAACACCTGCAGACTCTCCTGGATGGAATCCTGCAGGCTGTTGTAATCTAAGGAAGGGTGGGCTCAGCTGAGCTGAGCTGGCAGTCAGATGAGGCAAGGGCAGGAGTGGCTAAGGCGCCAAATTCACGGACACAGATCTCCAGCTATTCTCTAGAAGACCCAACCATTTCTTTGCTGCCACTAGTTGAACTGTAGGCTCACCAAGAGCCACATGGTGTTGGAAAATGTGCTTATGTGAGTTATAATTTGATTACAGAATTTAATCTAATATTATGTTAACCACTGAGATAAATGGGTGGGGAAAAGAGCTATTGGTTCTATGGAAACTATGGAAGGCTTCAGCTTCAGTGAGCTGATAAAAACATATTAAATTAGGTATAGGCCAGTCAATTTTCAGAAATTGGGAAACCATTATAAAAATCTAGAAAAGTTCTGGTCTCGGGTAACTTCACAAATGTCTTCATGGCATTGCTCAATGTTACAGAAACTGAAATTGGAAACAGTAGACAATGCATGAGTGCAAGAAAGGAAGTGATAGACTTCTGCCAATTCCCTAATACCATCTTGAGTGCCTGTACCCATGCTGTTCCCGCTCCCTGGCATGCCTTTCTCCCCTGCAATTTGAGAAAACTCCTTCTCCTTTGAAAGTCAGCAAAAGGCTTCCCACCAAGGGAAGGGAAGTTTCTCCGACTCTCTCTGGTCCTTTGAAGCTGCTTTCTGAGATTCAACTGCCCTCAGGTGCTCCATCATGCACGTCTCTCTACTCTGCTCTCTCTCTCTTTCTCACTGGACTGGGAGTCCTTCCACAGGACTTCTGTCTGGAAATCTCAGGGTCTCCTGGGTTTGGCTCAGCGGAAGCAGGTGGGTTTGATGAGGGAGCAAAAAAAGGAATGAGTGAGCAGGGCAAAAGGTCAGACAGCAGGAAACATACTAGAGGACAGAGGATAGAAAGGTGGAGAGACATGACTATGAGGCTTTTCTTAATTCACTCAGAAAGGGGAGGACCTTTGCTGACGAAGCCAGATGTGCGTGGGAGTGAGGGGCGGGGAGCTCCATGAAAGACGTTGTCTCAGAACAGAATGATGTCACAGGCTATCTATCCAGCACGGATGGGGACCTGGTTTTAGAAGCCAGATCTGGCCGGGCTTGGTGGATGTGGTGGATGAATATGGCCCCCAGCGGGGGACTTTCACTGGGCTGCAAGGGTTGGATCTCACCTGAAAGCATGAAGGTGCCACTATCCTGGGCCATTACGTCTTTGCGTGGCATTTGCCTCTTGGAGCGCCTGGAGGCAGAGTGCTTGCAGGGCACGTGCAGGATGAAGTTGAGCAGGCGCAGATGGCGCACTTCCCAAACCTGCCGCAGCTGCTGCAGGGCCTCTTGGGCATGAATGTGCTCGTTTTCATTCCGCCAGGTCTGCAAGAGCGGGGGCTCAGGAACCAGGACTGGGCAAGGGCTCAGGAAGTAGCACTGCAGCTGGGACTCAAGGGCCAGGCTCAGGGGAGTGCAGGTCTCAGAGACCATCAGGCTTTGGAGACGGGCCATCAGCAGAACACTCTGACCTAGGCTGTTGCCCTGAAGCCCACTATGTTGCAAGGCTCCAGCTGGTTCTCATGCTCTTTTGGAACAGAGTAAGTGTTGGGGGACATCTGCCATTCTGTGTGCCCACAACTTTGGGGCTTCCATCTCCTTCCTTCCCCTGGTGGGGAGGAGGGTACATACTCTCAGTCTCAGAGAGTTTGAACCACCCATCAGATCCCCATATGCTCCAGGCAGGACAGCAATCTCAACCCCACCCCTACCCACTCACAAGCCAATATCTATTACCCCCTTGTCTCAAAGGGCTGCTGGGCCTTAACTGGCTCTATTAGAGCTGAGCAAACAGAATCTGGAACCACCTCCCTCCCTCCAGGGGGCTCCCACCTGATTGATTTGATCTGCAAAGTCCAGCAGTGGACAAGTGAGCAGCTGGCCCAGTGTTACGAGTTCTACGTTGAGACTGCCCAGCCCTAAGACTAGAGGTAGAAGGGACAACAAATCAGAGCAACACCGGTATGTGGCAGGCCCGGGACCCAGAGCCCAGCCCAGCCCAGCTCCCAGATGGCAGATCTGAGAGCAACATTGAGCCAAGAACCCCGAACCCCCAAGTCCTGCACACAGCGCAGAGCCCAGAGCTCAGACTCCAGCCTGAGCCAGCCCAGGTTAGCAGGGAGGACCCACATGGTGCTTTGGGATGGCAGGGAGCAACCCAGGGAAGGAAGATGTTCCCGACAAGAGTGACTCAGCTGTTGCATTGTTCTAACCCCTGTGTCCTTCCCTTCCCCTCCTCTCTCAGACTGTACTTATAAACACACCTCGAAGGAGGGCTTGGAAGTTGAGGCCATGCAGCTGGAGGCTGCTCAGCTTGGTGAGCAAGGGCAGATAGCTGTGGAACTCCTCCAGAATTTGGGTGCAGTACTGCAGGACTGGGCTGTGCAGGCCCATGGTGGCATTCAACCGGGCCGCCTCTGTCAGCCAGCCCTCTATCTTCTCCTGGGCCATAGGCAGGCTGAACTGTAGGGAGAAGGGCTCAGTGTCAGCTGGAGACCCTCCCCGACCCCACTCCCCTGCAGGCTCCCCATTCCCAGGCAGGAGCTCCAAGGAAGGGTGTCGGCACCTTGGCAAAAGCCATGCACTTCCAATCACTGATGTTTTCAGAGATGACTCGGTACAGGTGCCAGATGCTCTGCTGATGCAGGATAGGATGGATCCCACAGACTGGCAAGGGCATGGGACTTTCATCCCCTGTGGGACAGGGCTGGTTGAGGCCTGGGTTGTGTGTGGGGGTGGAGGCGGGGGCGTGGTGGGGGATGGTCAGTTAAGAGCCCCATGATGACAGAAGGCGGGGTCCCAAAGTGCTGGGCGGGGGGTGGGGGGGGGCCAAAATCGTTTAGTAGAACAATGGAGGTGGGGACAATCCAAGGCACAGTTGTCCCAAGGACAGGCTATCTGAGAACCCAATGGCAGTACAAGGGAAGGGCTCCTCTTCCATTAGTCTCCATCTCACTCACCACATTCAGGCCACAGCAGGCTCCTTACTGTGGCTCAAGTACCCAGGCGCTCCCTCCTGCCGAAGGTCTTGACTGACAGATTATTCTGGAGCACTGTTCCCTCAGAAAACCAGGTGCTCCCGCGCTCACCAAATTCAAGCCCTAGCTCAAAACTCTCCTTCTTAATGAGGCGTAGGCAGCCCACCCCTTTAAGAACATTCCCCACAGCCTTTCTTATCATTAGTGTGGATAATACAGTCCGGTTTTTCCAGTTGCTTCATTTGAACTTTGGTGCTCAAATTGTCCCAGATTTGGCCAGTTGGTGTCCCTTCTGTGTCCTTATGGCATGCTCCCATCACTTTTTAAAAGAACTTAACATTTCCTTACTTTCTGGTTTAAAAGATATTCCAGGCTCATCTTATACCTGCCCTGCCACAGCCCTGAGATCATCCATTCCCTGAGGAGCCCTGGTTCCTTTCCACAGGAATGATATTAGAAACCAAGACTGGGCACAGTGTGGTGCCTTGCTGTTATGGACACACGCTTATATCCTTGCTCATGTGCACATAAACATGCACACACATGCAACATGTGAATGTGTGTTTTAAAATGCAATGGACATTATAGAGTAGATGTTATAGAAAGTGGAAGCTTATAAGACAAGCTCACAGTATTTCCCCAGGAAAGAAAGAAGGAAGGAAGGAAGGAAGGAAGGAAGGAAGGAAGGAAGGAAAGAAAGAAAAAAAGAAAGGAAGAAGTGATGATAAAGAAGATAAAAAATGGAGGAGAGATGCAGAAAATCCAAAATACAAATTAGAATTCTGGAAGGAGGCCAGAGCAAACATAAAAACCATTTTAAGTAATTGATAAATATATCATCTACAAAGGGGAAAATAAGATTGATATCAGATTTGTCCACAATGCTACATGTTGAAGACAGTGATGTGATACCTAAATTTGAGGAAAATCTCAGAATTCAATATTTAGCCAAGCTGTGACATAAGGACTTTAGAAACGACATTTTCAGCATAGGAACTTAGAAACGTTAACCCCTCTAATTTTCTTCTTAGAAACAAACTAACAAACAACCTCAAACATGACAGCCATCCAAGGAAAGAATAAAAATAATGAAAAGATGTGGTATTTTTAAAAATGGTAATTCATAAACAAAACCAGGAAACCTTAGATGTCAAAATACCTGTTTACCTGGTTATAAAACAAAGCAAAGGTCAAAAGTAAAGAGTAAAAGATGCATAATGAAAAATAAAGTTAGTTTTAATCATCTAGATCTAAGACCGCAGATGATTTTAACAAAACCTGGTGAGGAGACAGGGAAGGAAGAAGGAAGTAAAAGACACGCTGTGAGTTTCCTGGGCCTCGCACTACAGGGCCTGCATCCACTGCTATGCTTTTTCACAAACATCTCCAAACCTAGCAGGAAAGGTCAAGGTCCGCGGTCGAGGTCAGAGTAGAGGATGAGGGTTTCCTAATGCTTAGCTAAGTCCTTCGCTTGAGGATGGTCCCAGTGTCCAACATCTCACAGTTGGCCAACAGCCCTGAGCTTGGGAGGCCCACAGGGAGAGGTGGTCATAGTGAGGTTGGCCAAAAAGCAACTGAGAAGCAGCAACGCGCCTTTGAATGGACCGAAGTGTCTGATAGAAGTGACTGCACCTGAGGAGAAAAGGAACCTGAGCCCACACTGTTCTTTACAGGCAGAAGGGAAGAAGCGGCACCACTGCATGGAAGACGTAAGATCAGGGGTTCTGTGCTGTGGGCCAGGGAGGCCCCGGCAGCTGGCTCTACACGACGCTGGCTGGAAGCATGAAGACCATGCTGCCCAGAGCAGGGCGACACAAGGCTGGTGCTACTATAAAGACACCTTCGCGTTCTCCTACACAGGGTTAGCTCTCTGGCCTCATCACATCCTAACACTCCCCTGTCTGTCTTCCCTTCCAGACTGTGAGTCCGTCGCCCCATCCTAAGCACCGCACTGTAGCCAATGTATGAGGATTCTGTCCTGCAATTTTCATATGTAAAAGAGACCGATGAAGGTGTGAGATCCCCAGAACTTGCTTCAGGGCACACAGGACACAGGACCTTGAGTCCAAACCCTTCTGTCAGCTGGGGGGGTTTGCTCCCAGGGTTGGGGGGGGGGAGGAGGCAGAGAGCCTCGGTACCAGTGAAGGAGGTGTAGGCCTGGTGCAGTTCGCTGAGGTAGCTGGTGGTGTCCTGGAACTGATGCCCCAGGGCGGTGAGCTGGTTCTCCATGCTCTTCTGCTCCTGCGCAGGGTCCATGAAGGGGCTGGACAGGGCCGTCCCAATCAGGCCTTCCAGCTCCACCAGCGCCACCGCCATCAGCTGCTGCAGCTTGGGCACAATGGCATGTCGCTTGCTGAGCAGGAACTCCGAGGCCTGGCTTCTCTCAAACTGAAATGCCTCCCACATATCCAGGAGCTGGGGGGCAAGCAGAGGGCAGTCAGGGCCACGTGCTTGTGGGGGAGGAAGGCCAGGGGGCAGGGGTGACTCCGGGAGTTGCCTTCTCACCGAGATGTCCAGCGCCTCGGTCTCTGCACTGAAGAGGCTGAAGTGGTTGCGGATGAGCTCGTGGAGGCCCCGTATGTATTCCATCCGCTCCTCCAGCTCGCTGTACTGCTCCTGGGCCTTGTTCAACTGCAGGGCCGCAGCATGAGACCGGCACCCCCGCCACAACCCAGCAGAACCCCGAGGGGCATGCCCACCTGCTGGAGGCTGCAGACTCCAGCTGCCTCCTTGTAACCCACTGGGAGCAGTGATGTCTGAGGTCACGCCCCATCTCATCCAGGCCTCTCTGCAGACAGCACTGCCCCGCCCCCTCCACACCATTACCCTGCGACAGGGCAACAGATCCCTATCTGACTGGACAGGAGCAGACCTTTGTCTCTGGAAGCAGAACAGTGTCTGTCTCTTGGAAGGTGGGGGTAGGGGGTCCCTCTGCCCTGGGGAAAGTGAGCCAGGAGAGCAGGGCGGGAGATAGCAAGGGCAGGTCACCACTGTGAGCACAGTCTAAGAGCATGTGCTGAGTGTTTGAGCAGGATGGGTCCTGGTAGGCTGGGAAGGAAGGAGCGGGCGGGCCCACCTTCTGGGAGCACCGGGCAATGGTGTGAATGTCGGAGTTGATGTTTTGGAAGGCCTCGATGAAATCTGTGAGCTCTTTCATCAGTTGCTGGCTGCGGCTCCAGCTCTCGCCCTGGACATGCTCAAGAATCTCCTTCCTGATGCTCCTCAGCTTGGATTCTGAGCAGAGGAGGGTGAGGTGTTACGGGGGTGTACAACAAAAGGGTTGCTGAGGGAGTGCTGTGGACCCAGAGTGGGAGTGGGAAGGGGACACCAGACCATGAATTCATTCCCTCACTCACTGAACGCTTACTGGAGCCCTGCCCAGTGTCCGACCAGCTGCTATGCACCAGGGCCTGTGCTGGGCCTGGGTACACATGAGTGAGTGAGTGAGACAGAAAGGGTTTACAGCCAAGGAAGCTTACAACATGGTGGCAGAGACAGATATATAAACAGATAATCAAAAACCAGTGTGATAAGTGCCCACGAGTCCTCAACCTGGCATAGTGAGAAGAGGCGAGGCCCCAGGAGGCTGGGAAAAGCCTCAGAGAGGGGGACATTGGAGCTGAATGTGTTGAGCAGTTCACACTCTGAAGGGCAAAGGCATGGCACATAGATGAAACCAGTGCAAAGGCATAGGATGGCATGGTTATGAATAGGAGAATGCCCTACCACAGACAGGGCCTTCTGCTTTGGGGGGGTCTTACTGCTTCTGGTCTGATAGAAGAGAGAGTGAGAGGAGTGGGTAATCGGCCTTTTCTTTTTGAAAGTGTAAGAAAAGAAGATACGGGGCTAGGAGATAAGCACAGGAGCTGCCTTTGGCAATATGAACAACCCTATTGTTTTGAGGGCAGGAATAATATCAAGATGAGACCTCATCAAACCTAAGATACTACCGATTGTAGGAGGCACCATTATTTTATAGACCACAAAAACAGAAATGTTAAAATGATGCACAGAAGAGCATAGAAATATGATATAAACTACACTACAAAATACAGTGTCACTCTATGCCAGATACAATGTCAACTACCTGTATGAAGCCATTTAATCCTCACAAAAACCCATTTGAGGTTTATATGACTATTGCCCCTATCTTACAGATAAGCAAACCGAGGCTCAGAGTGGTTAAGTAACTGTATCAACATCACACTGTGGCAGAACAAGAATTCAAACTCAGGCAGCCTGGCTCCACTCTTATGTTTTTTTGTTTTGAGGGGTGAAAAGTAAATCAGCTTATCCCCTATGAGCATCTCTTCCACTGCAAAGGGAGGCAGTGAGTTCCAGGGACACATAATTGAGATACACTGGGTATGGCCCTTTTGGAGTCTTGGGGGACATAACCAAGAGCACTGGGCACCAAGAGCTAAGAAAATCAAGAGAAAGGGAGCCTATTGAGGGGCACCCAGGGTAGAAGAGAATACAAGGATGCGAACTTGTCCTTTTCCAACTATCCCTCTGGCCTATGACGGGCCATTGCCTTGGTGCTGCTTTTGGACCTGCAGCATCAGGCAGTGAAGGCAGCGAGGCGCTCAACAGCGACACAGTGTGGTACAAAGGAGCAATGGACTGATAAAGTGCCACGTTTCTTTAGGCTGAAGTTGGAAATGGACAGGAAAACAGATTTGAGAGGTATTTAAGAGACAGAAGAACGGAAAAGATTTGGCGACAGGTTGGTTGTGGTGGAGTTATGGAAAGGTAAGACTAAAGGATGAAGTTGAATTTTTGATAAGCACAACTCACCACAGTGGGTAATTATATCACTCACTGTTCAAGGGAGCCCAGTGAGAAGAGGGACAGAGTGGCAGGATAAAAAGGTAAACTCAGCAAGAAGGATTCGAGCAGACAGAAGATAAGGTGCCATGAAAAAATGAAGCACCCACTGTGTGCCATCCTCAATGCTGGGAATATCACACACGATACCTCGTTCAGTCTTCCCTGCCGTGACCCTGGGCGTGACCTCATTATGTTGGCCCTGTTACAAATAATAGTGAAGCTCGGTGACCTGAGGTCACACACAACAGTGGAGAACGGAGCCAGGATCCTGAACCCCATGCTCGCTCTCTCCATCTGCACTTTTTGAAGAAGCCAGTTGATTCTGGATTAAGAATCAAGATGCCAACAAACTAGAAAGGACACAGGCTTTCCAAGTAACAGTGGAGCAAAGGCTGCCCCAAACAGGGTCAGAACCAAAGCAGGTCAATCACTGGCTCTCCCTCTTCCTTCCTTGCCAGCTTGAACCCCCTGTACATTTAGGACAGGGGGAGGGGAGGAGAGGAGCACTTTAGGCAAGTGCTTCATGGGTTGAAGAGCAAAGGCAGGGAAGACTGGGCAGGCAAGTACTTTCAGGCCCCAGCGCCACGGCCTCCCACCTTCACAGACAAAGCATAGGTCCGACAGTGTCTTGTCCCTGCAGGAAATGGGCACTAAGGTTTCTCTCAGCTGCATTTGAACTCCATGCCATAAGAACAGAAAGCGTCAGGTGACAGGAACATGGTTCTGCAGGAGAATGGGGAAGAGGCTGTTCTCTTCAGGGGTCACATCTGCAGCTGCACAGGGAAGGGGCTGGGACCTGGGGCTCTGGAAAGCTCTGCGGCTCCAATGAGGAGCCCGCAGTTAAGGTCCCTGGTGGACATTCCAGACACCAGGAACGCCAGGCGGATGAGGTAAGGAGGCAGGAGGAAAAGGACGGAGGGGAAGTGGCACTCACCCAGGTCGGCCTGTATATCAGCACAGTTCAGCAGCAGCAACTTGCCCTTTGTGATCAACTCGATAGGTATTTGGGAGACATGGGTCTGCCAAACGTCCAGGTGGCTCACCAGCACCTGGTAGTTGTTGACAGGATAACCTCTCATAGACTCCAGCTTCTGAGGCCCCCAGGCTTGCAGAAACTTATAAATGCCTGCCATCCACTGATAGTCCAGGCAGAATTTCTGGACCTCCCACAGCAGGTCCTAGGGGCAGACAAGGTGCTTAGTTAGGGCAGAGGCGGGTGGCTGTGACAGGGCTTGGCAGGCACCCTCCCACCCTTCATGTCTGTTCTCACCCCCAGCAGGGCCTGTTGTATAGCCAGCGCCTGCTGGATCTGAGGGTTGTTATGTAGGTCCGTTTGCAGCTGCTTGTAATTGGGGGGCGAGTACTGGCTCCGCAGCCGGTGTCCGCGGACCTCCAGCGCTTCAGTGATTGTGTGAGACTTCCAGGGCCACACCAATCCGACATTCGGGCCACAGAAGATCTGCACAGCATCACTCTGGGACTTGGGCATCAGGATTTCCGTGTTCAAGCCCTCTTCATCTTCCTCTAGTGGGACACATGCCATAATTGTCCATGAGTGCCCTCCAGGGCCCCCAGACGATCTCCCTCTCCAAAATGTGTACACACACACACACACACACACATACACGCTCTGCTCATGAGTGAGTTTACACATACACCTTATCACAAACAGTGCATCACACCTAGGAGGAATTCATTAGTTAGGGATCAGGTGGAGAGAAGAGGGTTTACTCTAGCTAGTGTAAGCAGGAAGGACATTATAGACACTAAATGGGTTTCAAATACACAGAAGAGCTGAAAAACACTCTAGTTGTAAGGGGGTTGGGGAAGAGCGGTTTGTAGGAGGAGGTGGGAAAGGATGTCGAGCATGCCAGCAGTCAGCATCCTCCTCAAGGATCATAAACCTGGCCTGCCTTGTAACTTCTTAGGAACTGGTTAATGGACAAAGTCTGTATTCACATTAAAACTTTAGCCCTAGCCATTTTGGCTCAGTGAATAGAGCGTTGGCCTGCAGACTGAAAGGTTCCAGGTTCCATTTCTGTCAAGGGCATGTACCGTGGTTGTGGGCACATCCCCAGTAGGGGGTGTGCAGGAGGCAGCTGATCGATGTTTCTCTCTCATCGATGTTTCTCTCTCATCGATGTTTCTAACTCTGTGTCCCTCCCCCTTCCTCTCTGTAAAAAATAAATAAAATATATATATTTTAAAAAACCTCCCATTTGACCCAGTGATCCCACTCTAGGGATATATCCCAAAAAACCAGAAACATCAATCAGAAAGGATATATGCACCTCTATGTTCATAACAGCACAATTTACCATAGCTAAGATTTGGCAACAGCCTAAGTGCCCATCAACAGATGAATGGATTAGAAAACTGTGGTACATCTACACAACGGAATACTATGCTGCTATAAAAAAGAAGGAATTGTTACCATTTGCAACAGCATGGATGGAACTGGAGAGCATTATGCTAAGTAAAATAAGCCAGTCAGAGAAAGACAAATACCACATGCTCTCACTCATTTATGGATAACTAGGGGCCCGGTGCACGAAATTTGTGCATGCGGGGGAGGGTGGGGGGTCCCTCAGCCCAGCCTGCCCCCTCTCACAGTCTGGAACCCCTCAGTGGATGTCCTATGATGGCCCCAGTCTGCCAGGTTCCTTTTGTGTGTGTGTGTGTGTGTGTGTGTGTGTGTGTCTCACCACTGGGGACCTGCCCCCAGCTGCATCTGAGGCTCGGAGCAGTCCTCCTGTGTGTGTCTACCTGCTAGGGGCCTGCCCCCAGGCACACCATCGAGGCTTGGAGCAGGCACCCCCTCTATGTTGATCTCTCAGACTCTTGCCCTTCCCTGCATGTTGTTCTCTTTTTTGAGCTGTGGCCAGGGCCGGATGCTGCCTGCCTCCCAAGCTTGCCTACTGCCCATCTTCCTCCAGCCACCAGAAAGCAGGGAAAACCCCACCTCGTGGTCAGGCCAGCCTTTTCCTGCTCCCTGATCCCCGGAAGGGATCTGGGGAGCCGCCAAGCAGGCCCCCAGCCCCCAAGAGCTTGTTTTCCCACTCCCCAGTGGCCCCCAAAGGGCCTGGGGAGCCACCAAGCAGGCCGCTGATTCTTTCCCACTCACCCATCCCCTGCTGCCTTCCTTTCCCACTCCCTGGTGCCACCAAGGGGTCTGGGGACCCGCCAAGCAGGACCCTGGCCCTTGCAGCCTTGCTTTCCCACTCCCCGGTGCCCTGAAAGGGGCCTGGGCAGCCCACCAAGCAGGCCACTGACCCCTGCCGCCTCTTTCCCGCTCCCCGATGCCCCTCAAAGGGCCTGGGCAGCCAGCAAGCAGGCCTCCGACTCCCTGCCATGTCTTACCCACTCCCTGGTGCCCCTATAAGGGCCTGAGGAGCCGCCAAGCAGGCTGCCAACCCTGCTGCCTCTTTCCCACTCATGGGTCCTGGGTCCTGCGCTGTTCCGCCCTGCAGCCGCTCTGTGCACTCGGGAGGTCCCTCAGCCCCGCCTGTGCCCTCTCACAGTCTGGGACCCTCTGAGGATGTCCACCTGCTGGCATGCCTGACCAGCCTGGGTGAGGGACTTTAAGGCTGCCCACAGCTCCCATTGACCCAATGTCCCAACAAGGCTGGCTGGACGCAGGTTTCTGGGGTTTGTTTATCTCCTATAATTGATGCTGTTCCTTTAAGAAGCCGAGGCTTAGTAATGGAAGCTTCCTCTCTGCTTCAGCTCGCGGCTTCTATAATGAAATGATGTTACTCTTAGGCCTGCTATTTCCTTCAGCTCCCGAGGATTCTATGATTTATACATTGTTGCAAACATGCTTTGTTTTGCTTTGGGCGAGGATTGGGGCCGGAGCGCAGACAGTTTCACTTTCGCTCCTGCTGCAATGGAAACTGCCGTTTACTCCGTGAGTGGCGGCCACCATGTTGGCTGGGTTAATTTGCATACAGTCGCTCTGATTGGCTGGTAGGCGTCCCGAAGAAACGGTTAATTTTACTATTTCACTTTTATTAGTTAAGATAAAGACCATTATAAACTCATGAACAAAAATAGATACAGAAGCAGAGCAGAATCGAACAGACTGTCAAATTACAGTGGGAAGGTCAGGGAGAGTTGTGGGGGGGGTGGTAAGAGATCAACCAAAGGACTTTTATGCATGCATATAAGCATAACCAATAGACACAAGACACTGGGGGGAGGGAAGGCCAGGGGAAGGTCAAGGAGGGAAAAAAGGAGACATATGTACTACTCTTTGTAATATTTTAAGCGATAAAAAAAATTAAAAAAAAAAAACAACTTTAGCCCTAGCAGTTGCTCAGTGGTTAGAACATCAGTCCACTGACTGAAGGGTCTATGTTTTGATTCTGGTCAAGGGCACGCCTCAGTTGCAGGCTCAATCTCCGGCCCCATGCAGAGGCAACCAGTCGATGTGTCTCTTTCACATAGATATTTCACTCTTTCTGTTTCTCCCCCTACCTTCCACTCTCTAAAAATCAGTGGGGAAAAATATCCTCAGGTAAGGATTAACAGCAACAACAACAACAAAAACTTTATTAAAAAGGGGAAAAAAGCATCAAAATGTTTAGAAATTAGATCCTTACTAGCAACACCTAACATTATAGTGCCTGCCCCCCCTGCCACCTCCCCCCCCACACACAGTGCTCAAATCTCTTATCTGTACCCATTTTCTAAGTGAGCTCAACCACTGTCATGGTTTTAAATACCATCTATTTGCTTCCAAATTTATCTGTAGCTCAGATCTCTCCCTGAATGCCAATCCCCTTGAAACAACTGCCTACTCTACCTCTCTACTTGGATGTCTAATATGTACCTCAAATAGGACCAAAAATGAGCTCCGATTTCTCCCTCCCCAAATTGCTCTTCCTGTAGGTTTCCAACCTTAGCAAAAGGGAACTCCATTCTTCCAGTTGCTCCAGTCAGAAATTTTAGTCTTTGACTCCTCTCTCTCTCAACACACACCCAGCTATCAGAAAGTCCTGTTGGCTCAACATTAAACATCTACCCAGAATCCAACCCATTCTCACTATCTCTACCACGGCCAGCCCCTCTGCCTCTCTGCCCAGCCCAAGTCGCCATCAAACCTCACTGTCTTATTGGCAATACTCTTCCACCTCGCCTCCCTGCTTTGGCTCTTGTCTCTCTCCCTTGCCTCCCTTTTCCCCCTGATTTTGCTTGCGGATGGGATGCTTAGAATTGCAGCTCATCTTGCAGTTATGTGGCAGTAAGCCTGAGGACGAAAAGATGGTTTTGTGATTGCAAGCTCTCTTACCACACCCATACCCCCAAGCAGATCTGCCCTTACCTATAGCTAAAACCAAGAAGGAGTTGGGGGAGGATATAAAGAGCCTGGTACTTGATGGTGTTTTTGAGCCACTGAACCTAGCCTGGAAGCACCCACCTTGCGACTTCTTGTTTTCCTTGTTTAGACCGCTCTTATGGGGAAGGAAGTGCTCAGGTTAGGAATGCTCCATCCACACCCAAGGCCTGCCTCTCTGGCAATGCCATTAGCACACTGCATGTGCCCTCCCAGCTTCTTCCCCTCCTCCTACCCTCTGCCTAAGTCTCCTTAAATACCTTCGGAACTCAGGGACTCCCCAAAGGTCTTCAGGTTTGTAGACTTCATTACCTGCATGTCACCATATGGTGAAGGGGCGGAAATGGAAAACAATGAGGGTTCGGACCAGGCTGAAAGCTTCTGAGGGTACAATTTAGGAATTCCTACAGCCTGCCCCCTGTCCAACCAGAATACCTTCAGAGCAGAAGCCTTGACAAACTGTAGGCCCCCAGTTATAATCTGGATTATGTCTTCAATAGAGGGCTCAAGAGACAGCTCGCCATAACTGTCAAAGACCAGCTGGGCTGAGAGAAAGGGATTCTGCCTCGGGGCCTATAAAGGAAGGGTCAGGAGAGGTCATGGGGCTAGATGTCAGTATCCACTCCCCGCCAGCTGGCCCTCGACTGCCTGCCCACCCCTGCCCATGCCACCACCATCTCACTTTCAGGATGTTGGCCACAAAAGAGGTTATCTTCTCCTCGATGATGGACACGAGGTTCTGGCAAATCATGTAGTGCACCAGGCGGGCCAGCTGTCCCAGCTGCAGCAGCCAGGTCTCTACTCGCTTCAGCTTCTGCTCCAGCTGCTGGTACTGCACCTTCCGCAGGTATACGGAGCTTTGGTCTGTTCCGACCCTCTCGCAGTACTTCACTCGCTCCTGCAGGCCCTGTTGCATTTGATATGTATCCTCATGAACCTGCCAGCACAGAGAGTGGAAAACTCGCTGGAGAAAGAGGGATGGCCCAGCCGGGGTGGCTCAGTAGCTGAAACAGGAGGTCAGGGTTCAATTCCCAGGTCAGGGCACATGCCCAGGTTGCAGGAGGCAGCCAATCAATGATTCTGTCTCATCTTTGGTGTTTCTATCTGTCTCTCCCTCTCTCCCTTCCTCTCTAAAATCAATTTAAAAAAATGTTTTAAAGACAAGAATGAGGGATGGAGAAGAAACTGGCAACCCACTGGCCTGTGCAAAATGCTCAGGTCTTGGAGCCAGGAACCTAGAACCTAGATTTACACACAGAGGACTGCTGTTTGGTAGAGATAGCCCCAGACATCTTTAAGTGCCCAGGGAAGATGTGAGATCAGAATATATGTTGAGAGGCCACAATGTACTATTTTGATTGGTCAGGCCTGTCTACTAAAAGCCCCGAGGAGGGAACTCAAGTAGGAAAATTTGTGCATGTGTAAACAGAGGGGTCCACATGCACAGATTAGACAAAGAAAGAGAAAGGTTGGGTGAGTGAGGCCACAATAACTCCAGGATATGGCCTCTCATGACTGGGCTGGCTGGCGTGGCCTGCTGACCAGCAGAATGCTGCCTTGTGTGATAGCAGAAGCTGTCTTTGTGTGCTGACTCAGACTTTCTGTGGGAGGTGGCGGTATGTGAGATAAAAGTCTGGGAGCTTCTCTGTGGGTTCTTCTCACATCTGGGAGGGGCCTCATTCTACAAAGGCTGCTGACAGGCACCACCTCTTGGGGCCTGTCCTGTTGGGGAGCAGAGGGGAGATACCAGGAAGATATTCTTGGCCAAATGGACATTTTGTCCTTGTTGCTCTCTTGTCCTTCTTGATGCTCCATAGAGCTTGTAATTAAAACTGACTGGTGACTATGAACTATTTCCTGCTAACCTTGAGCTCACATCCAAGTCTTCTGAGACCCAGACACAGGCAGTTGAGGCTTAAGCCAGGCATATCACACACACGTGCCCTCAGACTTGGTGAGACGGCCTCTTCTGTACTCTAGCAACACGCTCAGTTACCGCTCGGCCAGTGTGGCTCAGTGGTTGAGCATCGATCCATGAACCAGGAGGTCAGGGTTCCATTCTTGGTGAGAGCTACTGGACTTGATTCCCAGTAGGGAGTGTACAGGAGGAGCTGATCAATGATTCTCTCTCATCATTAATGTTTCTCTCCTTCCTTCTCCCTTCCTCTCTCTGAAATCAATCAATATATATATATATATATATATATTAAATATATTTTATTGATTTTTTACAGAGAGGAAGGGAGAGGGATAGAGAGTTAGAAACATTGATCAGCTGCCTCCTGCACATGCCCTACTGGGGATTTGCCCGCAACCAAGGTACATGCCCTTGGCCAGAATCAAACCTGGGACCCTTCAGTCCACAGGCCGACGCTCTATGCATTGAGCCAAACCGGTCAGGGAAAAAAAAAATAATAATAATAAAAAAATAAAA
>PVJC01028943.1:0-22229 GCA_004026665.1 Murina feae | reverse complement strand
TGGGAAAGGAAGGCAGCAGGGGACGGGTGAGTGGGAAAGAGTTGGTGGCCTGCTTGGCGGCTTCCCAGGTCTCTTCCGGGGATCAGGGAGCAGGAAAAGGCTGGCCTGACCACGAGGGGGGTTTTCCCTGCTTTCTGGTGGCTGGAGGAAGATGGGCAGTAGGCAAGCTTGGGAGGCAGGCCGCACCCAGCCCTGGCCACGCTCAAAAAAGAGAACAACATGGAGGGGAGGGCAAGAGTCTGAGAGATCAACATAGAGGGGGTGCCTGCTCCAAGCCTCCACGGTGTGCCTGGGGGCAGGCCCCCAGCAGGTAGACACACACAGGAGGACTGCTCCGAGCCTCAGATGCGTCTGGGGGCAGGTCCCCAGTGGCCACACACACACACACACAAAAGGCGCCTGGCAGACTGGGGCCATCATAGGACATCCACTGAGGGGTCCCAGACTGTCAGAGGGCACAGGCCGGGCTGAGGGACTCCCTCCACCCCGAGTGCACAAATTTTTGTGCACCGGGCCCCTAGTTAGTTAATAATAATGTATTAGACTTGGCTCATCAGTTCTAACAACTATATTACACTAGTGCCAATTGTAGGGGAAGATAGTAACAATGTGGAAATGTGAAAATAAGGGTAAATTTGGGGCCTTAGGGGAGAGATTATATGGAACTTCTGTACTGCCTGCTCAATTTTTTATAAATCTAACAGCTCTAAAAAATAAAGTATTGCATACTGATACTTGTGCTCTTTCCATGATGCAAACTTTTTTCTCAATTCTGTGGGGATACCCTTCAGTTATCATCCCTGGGGAGGGGGGCAGGGAAGAGGAGGCATTAATTTTACATTGGTATAATGTAATTCAAAATTTTTTTCGGCAACATATTGACATGTCATCTCCAAAAATTAACATTTTCATCATAACTGGCCTGTTCACACAAGTCCCAACTCCCCTGAAACATAACCTCATCTTGCTATTTTAGGGGATAGGCAGCAGCAGCTATCATGGGAGCAAGTTATGCTCATGATTAAAACAAGTCAAAGGTATTCTTTTTTCTGGGAAACCAAATGGGAGTATACTTTCAAAGAAAGATGTGAGTAAAAGAATCAGGCAGTAATACCTAAAAGATAAGCAAAAAAAAAAAAAAAAGAGAGAGAGATTTTTTTCCCACCTGCAGCATGAGTGAACAATTCAGAAATAAAGATAGAGCAGGTTGAATATAGAACTCCAACCAGCAGGGAGATACACTGAGCGGATGTGAGTTACTAAGCTCCCTCATCCCTGGAGCTTTCTGTGCTTCCTGAGAGCCAATTGACAGGTTGAAATACATGAAACTCACCAGGTTGAAGTGAACACATGGAGAGGAGGTTAGTTCCTATGATTTTCTTTTCCCAATAACAGCAGCAATTATATCTTTAAGATGTAAACTATGTGCCAAACACTATACCAATTATAATAATCTCATCTGGTGGTCAAAGACACCCAGGGAAAAAGACAGCATCATCACCATTTACAGATGAGAAAAGTGTGGCTCCAAAAGCCGAAACAACTTCCAGATTGTAAGTATGAGCAGGTACTCAGATGCAAATTCTGTTGATTCTCAAATCAGTAATCTCAGCCACTAAAACATGCAACCTTTCTCCTAAATATTGGTTGGTAATAAACTACTATTCTCTTACATTTTTTAAAGATCTGTTTTATTTATTTTGACAATATTAATAGTCATAGATAAATTGAGATGAAGCTTTTGGATGGGAGAAAGCACTGCAGGGTTGCACCAGGATAGTCTAGCCTTTATGTGATGCACGAGAGGCTCTTTGGCCTTGCCAACTGCTCTGGCAGCACCAGGACCTCATCTTGTTCCATTTCTATTCCCCCAGCACCAAGTACCTTGCCTGGAACTTAGTAAGTGTTTAACAGATGGTAAACCACATAAAGAAACAATAAGGGTACATTACTAGGATTATAGTTAAGAGAGTGAACTCAAACATACTTCTGCTTTAACCCTTGTTCTACCTGCCTCTTATTCACTGTATAACCAAGGTCAATTTATACAATCTCACTGAGCCTTAATTTCCTTGTCTATAACATGTATCATCATAATACCCACCTCACGTTATTGGAATGATGTAAATGAGATTAGACATTGCTTGCTATATAGAAAGCAATAAATAGTAACTCCTTCTTCATCTCCTATTTTATATAACCTGTTGCTTGAAAGATTAAAAAGCACAATCAATCAAATATTTTCCATTAAGTAGACTAAAGATTATGATAGTTTCAACCTGAAAACATATACTCCTATGATTGATATCAACATATCTATCTTATTTTAAGGAATTAACTTTGGAATTACAGTAAATTGTTTTCTCAATGAATGTTAAGTGGTTTAAGTAGCAAAAGCAATCTCTTTTGCAAATTAAAATTCAGGTCTCACAAATCTGATCACTCTCTAACCTTTGAATTCTGTCAATCCTCAGTACTTCAGATTGTGGCCATCCTGTGAAATTCACAGCAATACAGGGCTCTGGTTTGTCAGTTACACTTCACAGCTATGAGGGTGCACAGATAAAATCCATTAGGCCAGCAGGGCAGCCATTAATGTTTCAGGGGCAGTAATTAAATCCGGATGGAAAAATAACTACAAATATTTCCCCAAAACCAAACCAGATGTTTTGGCAACAGGATAAAGGCTCAAACCTGGAAACCTCCTTCACATGCCATGGACAAAGCCTCTTCAGAAGCAGACCTTCTGTGAGCCATAGGCTGCGTACTGTCAAGGCCTGCCAGCAATGTTACAAAGCAGCAAAGAGCATCGCCCCGTGCATACCTGCACTCCATCCAAGCACCAGTGAAACAATTGGACGAGCTGTCAATGTATTAAAAGTCTTGCTAATAATAAAGCAAAATGATTAACACATTTATATTTCCATGTGTGAGACCACAATCAATTCACGGTGGCTCTGCAACTTAGTCATGCCTCATATATCATCTTTCTGGGAGCTTACACAGGCTATAATTTCCCAATTAATAAGCAGTAAAAACATTAATTATCACCATATTCATTTATGTTCAATTAACAAATGAAAACTTAAAATGCGTTTCCATGGCTGGCCAAAGGCACCTAGGGGACCTCTAGATAACCAAGTCATTTTAGATTTTATTTTTATCTTTATGTTGTTGTGTTGTTTTTCTCTCCTAGTTTGCTTCTCTTAAGACACTCATTCTGGCCTCTTTCTCCTCACAGCACATCATTTAAATCTAGACACCCTGTGTTCCAATGAGGCAGAGTTCACTCTCGCCCTGGCCCATATATCTACCATGAAGCTGTCATGATCTTCTGCCATGAAATGAGATGAGAATAGTCATCTGATCCATGGAGACTTAAATTAATAACGGAGCCACTGGTTTCCATCAGCAAGGCCAGCCGCAGAGGGTTAAGGGAGCCCTGGATCAGCTAGACTTTAATTCAGTGCACTTGGAACATGGTGAAGGTAGGGCTAAGAAGCTTGCCAGCCCTCGCATCTACACAGGTCCCAGGAATACAGCATGGTGACTGGGCTCCCCTCACCCCAGCTGGTGAATTTCGTTCTGTCCAGTCAACTGTCACCCTGGTACCTAACTTAATAGTGTTAATTGATCTCCGGTGTTAAGAAGGTTAATGACACTGTTATTTTTTTCTGCTACTGAGCTTTTCTATGTGTCTACAGAATGATAGTCTGAGTCACCTCATCATCAGAGGAAGGAATCACAGAGAGGAGGTGCCTGAACAATAAATCACCTTTAAGAAGAATGTGTTCTTCAGAGAGAGGAAATAAAGTGATATAATTTTAATTGTGTGGACTGTGGAGGAAACATTTTTCACCCACCGGAAAGAGACCGCATAATGGTTGCACATTCCTTAAACTACAATATCACATGAAATCCTAATAAAAGGACTGAAGCTGTACTTTCAAGCAGTTGCTATGAGTTCAAACTGAAATTCACTAAGAGTTACAGATATTTTTCTAATGAGCCTTCATAATTCTTCTTGCCTTTATTTTCTCTGTCAAACACTCCTTCACAGACTTGAGCCTCCCACGGTGGAGGAGCACAGCTAGGAGATATGTTATCTTAACTCCCTCAGTACCAACATGTCAGATATTCCAAGCCAAAGACTTTCCTGAAGGGGTGACCAGCTGAATGACCCTCTCACCCGCCCCCCACCACCCTCCCTACATTCCCTACTCTCAGTTTATGATTTGTACCATGATTCGTTGATCCACTTAAATAGCTAACTTTTTAAAAACCATGTGCATAAAGATCCATGGAATTAAAAACTCAATTTAGAATGTTAATTTAAAATCATCTAATCTTACTAGAGAGACAAGTTGGGTTGCTCCATTGCTCTTTGATTTGATGATTTTCATTGCAAACACTGTTCTTGAAATTCTTTGGGGGATAATCAGTTAATTATTATATAGTTAGATTATTTTTCCTTGTAAAATACTGACCTCTTAAGCTTTATACTAAATTCTACCCATAGACAGGGATAAAAATTCTGCTATTCATGAACTTTTGCCAACCAAGAGATTTCCAACTACTACTGCAGTGAATAAGTCCCAACGTAAACTGCAGTGAAATGTAAATACAAATTTAAAATGACCTCTCAGCCTTTTAATAGCCTCCCACCAGAGGAACAACATTGAGGTGATTTAACAAGTGCTAAAATGTTCGTGTGTTGCCTTACACTGGAATAAGTGTAATATTCCAGTGTAGAATAAATGTAGAACTTTCCCCACTACAGGTCCAAGTCATTGCTGAGGTCACATTCAACTCTCTCAGATGCCTGTTCTAATAGAAAAAAATAAATATTCTTATTCTTGCACTTTTCACTTTCTCTTGCCTTAAATTCCCCTCTGGAGGTGCTTTCACACACAGAAACCCAAATCCGATCACCTCAGGAGTGACAATACATAGGAGTTAGAGGACAATGGCGCCTCACTGAAACGCTAATGCTGGGAAGTCAGCAACCAGGGTTTTTTCGCACTCTAAGTGATTTGCTCTTCTCACCACCTTTGCAGAATACTGTTCAAACATTCATATACTTAATAAAAACTATAAGGTATATCACGTCATGGACCTCTGAGATCACTCATTATCAAAATCATAAATATCTATGTATGCCAGTAGCCATACAGAGACACACATATTTATATGTTTGGGGTTTTTTTTTGCTCCAGCCTTTGCCTTCTTGAGTCATCTACGTCTTTATTATCCCTTCCATATAGACAACAGTTTCCACTACATACAGAAATGAGCGAAAGTTGTAACCAAAGAGGAAAAGGCTTGGCTAACATTCATTCAATATCCATCACGTACTTGGGACTCGTGAACTCTTATTACAATTCGAAGAGTATATGCATTTATCCCCAGTGAGGAGAAGTGCATGTATACAGGACGATACTGAACCTGGAAGGCACTGGGTAATTGTAGGGATCGCACAGCTGTTGGTGTAGGTGGAAATGACTCCAAAGCTCTTGCTCTTCGTACTGAGTCTCTCTGCCTCCCAATTTTGTGCACCTTGTGTTCCTGGGTGCCACCCTGGGAAATAATCAGCATCTCCAGGCTAAACATTAGTCCTGACATCAAGTATTGCATCTGTTTTGACATTGGTCATTAACCCTGCACACCTATAGGACTATGTTTGGGTGGTGAATCACCGTGTTTTGAAAAGCATCCACATGTCCCTGGTATAAATTAGAGATATAAAGATGAACTTAATCATCCCCATTAGTACTATGGTTTGTATGGTATGTTTTTTCCTATTGTACTATCATGTAAATGAGTATTCGTTGCAAGTCTAGCCAACCACTTGAATTAATTTAAGTCCTAGTGATTTGGAAGGGTAGCTGCTAAACAAATGGAAAGGAGAAGTTAAAAAAAAGTCAGGATCAGAAAACAGGAAGGAGGCAAGGAAGACTAGGGATGAGAAATAATCTGGGAAGAGCATTGTCACCAATGCTGCAGGACAGCTCTACCGCCATTGAGTGCAGACTCCACGGTGCCTTCCACTCTGCTGGGCTACACCATCTCTGTGCAAGATCACCCACTTCATGTTCACCCTCCTGGGTGAGGAGATTAGACTGACTGAGCCCAGATCACTGTCTTTCTTTCCATCTGCCCTCTAGAACATTATGCATTTGAGTACAGCAACCTACAAAGTTGTTTTAGCTCAAGAATAGAGTGAATAGTAGAATCTTGCACAAGCAGGAAAGAGGGTGGTTAAATTCATAGAAAATGTTTGCTTTTGAAAAGGAGGTAAAGAGAAGAATACAATTTGAATAGAAGAGGAGAGAGAGAAGTTTATTCAAGGGGATGATAAAGCCAGACAGAACAGGAATACTTTTTAACTTTTATTTTTATTGTTGACATTACAGATGCACCCATTTCAAACTCCCTCTCCCTCGCCCACCTCCAGCCAGTCAGGAATATTTTTGTGCATCCTAGAGAAAACATTTTCCCCTCCATATCAAGAGCTTTCAACAAACCAGAGAAATCCATGGATTTCCTACCTTTAGTGTCAATTTCTCATCTCCTTTTTCACTAGGCAACCTGAGAATCAGTATTGATGTGTCATCTGTTCCCATAACATTCCCAGTAACCTTTCTTATCTTGAATTTGCATACTGATCATATATTTGAATCACATTACTACACTTTATATAAATTCTTTTTCATGAAGGCATGTCTCAATTTGTTTCATTAAAAAAACAAAAAACATTTCCCCAAAAATGTTTCTAGAATCCCTGGAGACCTTCTGTGCAGAGTTGCCCCAGGGATTTTCTAAGTCCCCAAGCTTCCTCACCCATATAGAGCAAAAAAGAGAGTATTCTATAGGGACACTTACACTTACAATATGGGAGGTAACTCGGTGACTTTAATTTACATGCCAAGGGGGTTCTTAACTGAACACATTTTGTGAGCCTCTGTTTGAAATGTTTTTGTTTTTTTAATGATGCCAGCTATGGTAATTGTGCAGTCCCTGAAGTACTGGAAGTAAGTGGCTAATTTTCACCGTGATTCAGGTCATTATTGTTAGACTAGGTGTTTATTGTGTGACCTCATCAGATGACTGCTGATTATTTTTCTCAGTAGAATCATAAATGTTTTTCCTCCTCTTGGTGCATGTTCTTTTCCTAGCTTGGAATGTGTACTTATCTTTGGTCTCAAGATCCTTAAAATCTACCTTTATCTTAAGTCTTGGTTGTAGTCGTGAATGGGCTTGGGATGCCTGAGCACATTTATATGCTAAACACTAATTTTAAATCTCTCAGCATTTCAGTCTTAAGCTTCGGAAATTGTTTAACACTATACTTTTTCAGCTTTAAAAATTGTTAATATTGCCCCTTTGAGTTAATGAAATTATGCAACTTCTATTTTAATATATTTAGTCAAGATTTTCTGGGCATTTGCAATCATAGCAAAGGAGCACTTACAAGCCAGCACAGACTTACTTTCATGATCGTAGGGCAAATGTATATAGTTTCATGTCAGAGATGCTCTTAGATGAGATTAGAATTCCATCAGGGTTTACTGAGCTAATATTGCTGATGGAAGCTCTGAAACTCAGACAGGTGGCATTGGTCACTAACACTTTCGTTTAATGAGCCCTGAGGAACCTGGAGTAAAAGACCTGTATTCACAATTCAATTTGCTCATGGCCATCAATATAGATGGAACAATGGGTTTTGGAATAAGGTGAGCACAAAGCTTCATACCATAATGTCCCACACAACTGCTCTGGGCAGGTCTAATTTGGCTCACAAACTCTTAGCTACCAGCCCCAAAGGGTAAAACCAATCATTTTAACAATTCATAGTGTTGGTTTTTTAAAATATATTTTTATTGCCCTAACCAGTTTGGCTCAGTGGATAGAGCATCGGCCTGTGGACTGAAAGGTCCCAGGTTTGATTCCAGTCAAGGGCATGTACCTTGGTTGTGGGCACATCCCCAGTGGGGAGTGTGCAGGAGGCAGCTGATCGATGCTTCTCTCTCATCGACATTTCTAACTCTCTATCCCTCGCCCTTCCTCTCTGTAAAAAATCAATAATATTTTTTTTTAAATAAATAAATATATTTTTATTGATTTCACAGAGGAAGGGAGAGGGAGAGAAAGAGAAACATCAATGATGAGAGAGAATCATTGACTGGCTGCCTCCTGCATGCCCCCTAGAGATCAAGCCCGCAACTCAGGCATGTGCCTTGACCAAAAATAGACCAGTAACCTCCTGGTTCACAGATTGACACTCAACCACTGAGCCACCAGGGCCAGGCCAATTCATAGAGTTTTAAGAGAAAAAACAAAGAAGTCACTCAGAAGAAATGATCATTTGAGATGTTAATAATAGACAAGAATTTCTCCCCTGAGGGCACTGAAGAGTAGAGTGTCATGCAGTGAACCACATCATAGTACTGACAGGGAGCAGAAGTTTGTGAGTACTTGAGCAGTGTTCCCCACTGAAAGCCCATGCCATCTTTCCTACGGACAATGGAACATAAACATCTTGACAGGATCCCAGTATGGATGATATGGTGCAGAGACACTAATCTCTGTTGATCTGACTTAATCCAGAGGTAAATATAAAGATCTGGAAGAACAGATGCAGTGTATGACTTTCAAGAAATTTTCCTTGGAGATTGCTTTTTCAGCTGAATTTTGATTTAAAATTGGGTATCAGCCACTATCATTGGAGAAACCAGCCACTGGTCAGGTGGTGTATACATTATTTGGGATCCTCAAATCAACTCACCTGGTGGGTATTATTCATATTATGTTAATGAGGGAGCTGGGACTCTGATAAGTTAAATCACTGTTCCACCAAGGCTAGAAAATAAGGTAATAGGGATTTAAAGCCTAGGACTGAGATCCAAACTCATACTCACTTTATTTAATTATGAACATTTTTTTACATTCAGAAAGACAGAGCTTAAGGTAACAAATAGCCATATACCCATCACCCACATTTGACAGATGTTAATATTTCTGCCTGCTCTAGTCAGCACACTGAGCTCCCTTTTTTTTTTTTTTTTTTTTTTTTTTTTTTTTTTTTTTTTTTTTTTTTTTTTTTTTTTTTTTTTTTTTTTTTGTGCCTTTTGGTGTCTAAGAGATGGAAACAGACTAACAAAGGTTGGAAGATGGCTTTTTTCCAACTGCACCAGCAGAGAAATTTTCTGGCTGCCTACTCTTGTAAATTTCTAACTGCCCCAAATGGTTTGGGTTGCATTATTTAAAACACATTGTGCCTTTTCTCCTCCTTGGCTTGCATGTAGATGCAATTGGGAACTAAAACCTTAATGCTGCCCTAGAGAAGAAAAGGCTCAGCTGTTGGTTCATCTGCCAACTTCTGCTGAGGGTCAGAGCCAGTGCCCCACCTCCACCTCAAAGAATCTCTTATAACTCAAAACCCAATGTCTGATTAGTTGATATTTTTTTCTTCAACTTGGCTGAACATGAATAAGACATGTTGGCAGAATAGCGATTTCAAGGATGCTATTTTCCAGGGAAGTGAGTCTTTTCATCTAAGTTCACTAAGGTTAAAATTTTAATTTAATAAGTTAAAGTGGATTCAAGATCTTATAATCATGGGTGTGTGTTGATTTGAAATGCACTTGTCATCTTCTCCCACATCCTACCAGTATTTAGTGTGGACTCTAGGCAGCCACAAAAGTAAAAGAATATTTCTAACCCAATGATGGCCTAAATTTTAGGAATAAGAATGAAGAAGAGCTTTAGTTGCTCAACCCCTTACCACACCCTTAATTAATATTGCACTGAGGGGCAGTGGCAAATTCCTTATTTACTTGTGACAACTTTTAAATTTAAAAATGGTATAGCCCTAGCCAGTTTGGCTCAGTGGATAGAGCATGTCGGCCTGTGTACTGAAGGGTCTCAGGTTCAATTCTGGCCAAGGGCACATGCCCAGGTTGCAAGCTCGATCCCCAGTGAGGGGTGTGCAGAAGGCAGACAATCAATGATTCTCTCTTATTATTGATGTTTCTATCTCTCTCCCTCTTCCTTCCTCTCTGAAATAAATAACAAAATATATTTTAAAATGGTATAGCTTAACTCTCATAAATTTCATTTAGACTATTACGTCTAAATCACCATAAATCAAAGAACTTGTGGTGGATACAATTAACATTTGAGTTAACAGTCTTGAGTTCAAAATTTTTTACTAGAACTAACAAAAAATATCAACAACAATCCCCAAAGAAGTCGATATGCTTATCAATGTTATATGCACTAACCTGTCTCAAAAAATACTTAGAATATTTTTCTTTCTTCAGGCAAACTTTAAAGATTTGCATTCAGTTCAAATATTTAAAAGATTTTTTAAAAGCTCCCACACTGTTTGTGTGGCTTTAAATAATTTTATTTTAGATCGGTGTTTTTCTTTTCCCCCAAGAAGGCAGTAAATGCTTAGACTTTGAACCTAGGAATGACATACAGTGGCAATCAGATACACCATGTCTACTAAACCAGAGATTATAACAATTATATGGATTACAATTACATGGATCGTTTGGGCAAAAAAAATCCACAAATTTTTGTTTGTTTGTGTGATTGTGTTTCCTTAAAATATTCACTTGGAATCCTAAATATTTGCAATTAGGAAGTCCTTACTGATATTAATAATTGATTTTCCTTCATTTTTTGGAATTGTGCTCTGAGGCCAGAAAGTTAAAGTGATTTGTCCCAAATCACATGGCATTTCCAT
The DNA here is from genome assembly GCA_004026665.1 of Murina feae. NCBI lineage: Eukaryota > Metazoa > Chordata > Mammalia > Chiroptera > Vespertilionidae > Murina > Murina feae. Next base: position 11,476 of record PVJC01028943.1, on the reverse strand, counting down.
GGTAGTCAGCACCTAAAACAAGCCCCCGAGTCTCATCATTCCACAAAGCCTGCATTGGGTATCTGAATTTCCCAGGCAATATTTCTTTGTGTTCCCCCCCTCTTTTTATTTCATTTTAATTTTCTCCTTTACCTTGTGTATAGAGAAAAAGATTTGGCTCTGGTTTAACTCTAATTGCAATGATATTTTGTAGCTGTTTGAAAAAAGTAAATCTCCTATTTTTTTTTAATAGTCTCATAGAAGTAACCACTGCCCTTCTCTTTGCCCTTCTCTCTTTCTTTGACCCAATAAAATGATAGTCAAACCAGGCTATATCCTTTTAATACCTTCCCCACAAAAGTACACATAAACAAACACACATATATACCCACAACACCCACACTAGGGCAACAAAACCAATCACTGGAAAAGGTTCCAATAAAGGAATCTAAGAGTTTTCTGACAAGGCCAGTAAAAGTCTTAATTGCATCACCAATGTCACTCTCCCGAACTCTGCTTGATCCTGGTCTAACATCCTCCCGTTGCTATTTCTTAGTGCCCCAGCTCCACTGGACATTGGATAGGGAGCATGAATCTGTCCATTAAGGACACCGTGCCTGTAATCAAATACTAAGACAATATTATCTCAGAGTGTACATAGGGTATCACTTTCTTGCTCTTCTTAAGTATTCATAGATAAATGATTTATGGCCACACAAATGGATATAATGTCCCATAATATATAACAGGACTAATATTTAATGTGTTTCTTTTTTACCTTGTTTGAATAAAATCCCCAAAAATACTTTTAGCAAATGATCATTAATTATGTGCATTGTCAAATGTGCTTGGGTTCTAATAAGCAGGCCTCAGGATTTACAGTCCCCGGCTGTCTGCTGGTGCCCATAAATTCAATGCGGGTGACGGTACTCAATAAAATTGCCCCATCACCGGAACAGAAGCCTCAAATGGCTCACTTTTGGATGCACTCCGGATTTTTTTCTAATGCCTACAATGCAAGCAGAAAATACTCTTTTCAGAATGTTATTCTAAGAAACCTCCCAGAATATCTGAAGTTGTTTTTTTAATAAGACTCTATGACCCACAAGGGCTAAGTTTGGCTTTCAGCCTGTGGATTTTATCAACTGCATCTTTTGGATAGATGGACTACCAGGGACAGAGCTGAAAACCACAGTGGCTTCTTAGGGAACATTTATCAGCAAATATAGTTTCAAAAAAAAATAAAGGTATTAAAGGAAAAAAATGTTTAAATAGAGTTGTGACTTTGTAGTCGATTTACTTAATCTTCAATGTCTTTGCAAATCCATTATGCACTTGGGATGTCAGAGGGGTCTACAAATTACCAAGTTGTTTGAAGTTTGCTGCTTTCTGAAGTGGCTTTGGTCATTTATTTTTGTAGAAATGTTATTTCTTCAACTTACAAGGTATGCAATAGCAAGGTCTTTTGAGACAGCTGTCTGAACAGAAAATAATTATTCATGTATCTAAAGAAAGATGACTTGTTCTTTATATGAAGTCCTCCAAGGAGCATTTAGCATTTTAAGACTATGAAAAGAAAACTTCAATTTTCGGGTCTGGAAGAAGTATCTATGAAAAGAGGAGAAACACAGAGACAATAAATGAGAGGATGAGCTGCTTTGATCTTAGGTAAGGAAGAAAAAATGCAGTATATTTAGTCTTCAATTCTCTCTCTCTCTCTCTCTCTCTCTCTCTCTCTCTTTCTCTCTTTCTCTCTCTTTTGTCTGTAAATCTTTAAATACTTTAAATCTAAAAAGAATAAAGTAAGATTGGTGTTATCATCTTGAATACCAGATTGGAGACTGGAGATATGTTTGGACCTTCAGTTTAAGCTAGATTAATGATTGAAGGTAGCAGCGTAGATGAATCGTATCAAGAATTTTTTTCTTTCTGGAAAATCCGTTCTATGGAGGATTAAGTATCAAGCTAAGAACAGGAAAATTCACACGATCCTCTGCTTTTTCTGTATTAGGAAACTGTGTAGCAGAATAAAACGTGTGATCACTGCCACTAGAGATTTCATCTAAAAAATATACTTCTAGTCAACCTCCAACCAAAACAAACACAAAAACCAACAACACAGCAAAAGAAGGAAACACTGAAGATAGAGCCAAAAATAAACATTCCACCTATCAGAAAAGTTTACAGAAAATGAATGGAATAAAGAATAAGAGAAACAAATTTAAGACCTCAGGATCCAAACATAACAGTTTTCAGTTGAAGATACATACCTAGGGTGAACAGAAAACAGGTTCCCTGATTCTCTGACCTGTCCTTTCTCCATCAATCAAGGCTAAACTTTGTAGAGCTACACTGTACTGCAAACCACAAATTATCTGCCAAACTCTGGCTAGGACCCAGCCTTCCGTCTTCTCTTTCCTGAATAATAGGCCTTTGCTTCTTTTATTCAGGTTTTGTTTTATAATCTGGTATCAACTTCATCCTAAAAGAAGAGACTCCTATCCCTGGAACTGTGGGAGCTCATCTAAACAACAAGATATAATTTATGCATATTTGCTTCAAAGACAAGTAAACCTTCTTAGTGTGGCAAAAAAGGGCTACTCCACCCATCCCAGGAAAGCAGCCTGCTCTGGTTTCCAGGACAGACAAACCTCTTTCTTACAGCAGGCAGGGCTGTATTACCATCTCCTTCCCTCATCTTCAGCTCATCTGTCATTACATGCTACTCCCTTTCTTTTTTTCTCACTAAAGATCAAAATAAGGAATTTCCTGGTTCCTTGAAATCCCATCTATTGTTCAACCTCCTCTGTGACCATTTAGGACAGCTCTTGGATCTTTAAAGAAACCTGCTTTCAGAGTCTGTTGCTGCTAATCTATCTGCATCGTTGCCTTAACATCTTGCTTGGTTTTGGAGGAATTGCTGTGTTCAAGTCCCTCGGTACAGTTAGTCTTAAAGCACTGCACCATTGTTGCTCCAAAAGCATTTTGTTTCTGTGCTCTTTGATGGGAGATGTTATTTATTTGGGTTTGAGGGTGTACTTTGAGAATGGGAAGAGAGGTTACCGGGGTCAGATGTCCCCATTAAGGAAGGAATTGTAACATTAAACAGAGGAGGATTTATTATTTTCAGAGTGATTCACCCTTCAGGAAGAAAATATTTGCCTCTCCCGATCAGAGAGAAATTGTTTCACAATGTTCACAATTGAAATGAAGGTAGAGAAATAAGAATAAAGATAGCCACCTCTGAATTTTGATATCCAAAGTAGATTTTTCTTATGATTCATACATTAGTGATCAAAAGGTATATTAGGGCATAGGACGCATTGTGAAGAGCATAAATAATGTCTATACGAGAATAGAGTGTAACTAGTTGTGAAGATGAGAAAGGTACTTTGAAATCAGGGTTTTATCTACCTACCTGTGAAGCAAAGAACCCCTTCTGGTGTAAATTGTTCAAATAGTGATATCTTCCTTCCAAGCTTTCAAATGTTAATTTGTTTAGAAGAATAAGATCAGAATGGTAATTTAACCCTATCAAAAGCACCCCTAAAGTAGGGGTTCACTAACAAAAGCATTTCGATATTTTGGCAAGTAGTCACATCTGGCAATTTCATTAACCCACAAGTTTTTCATTGGAAATGGATCCAGATGTTTGAAGAGAATTTGTATTAGACCTGAGAGAATCTGGATCCTTTCGGCAAAGTGCTATTTTGTAGACTATCAGACCTTGTAGCTCCATCCTACATGAAAGGGTCCAGATTGTGTTTCTGTGTGATTTAAACCCATTGGAAAGGCAAAATGCTTTTGCAATGTGTGTGCCCCATTCTTACAGGTCTGGAGACTATTGTGCCACCGGATCCTATAGACCACCCATAAAAAGGAAGAAAAAAAAGACCATCCCTAAAATTTAATGAAGAGTGTGAACTTTTAATATTTTATTAGTTACTATGTCTTCACAAAAAATGGCTATTCCCCATTGAACTAAACTAAAATAAACTCAATGAATCAGAAAGAACATGATCTATCCCATCTTCCTTCTCACCTTTGAAACATGTTGTAGTTACAACTCTAATCAAATAGCCAACACTTTTAAAACCCCCTAGAGAAGTTGGTTCTGTAATTATTATTGTTAGTTAGTTTAATCAAGTTTCTACAAACCATCATTGAAAAGAAAATTGGGTTAATTTAGATTTACTGGGTATTAACAATCCACCCTCCCTATTCTATAGTTTCTGGTATATTAGGGGAAGCAAGAAAAGTAGTGTTATTGTTCAATGCTCCATCTTTCCTGACCTTCTGGGATATTTGGTCTACAGCTCAAGATGTATAGTTGTAACAGCTGCCACTGGTTTAATCTAATCACATTGCTAACCTAAATCTCCTATTAATTTTGATGGTTAAGGCTCTGGATTCAAATCAAACTCTTCCATCTATAAGCCATGATACTCTGGGCAAATTGTGAACTCATTCATTCTTTTTTTTTCTTTTGAAATGGTGATTATCATAGCACATACTCAAGGGATTGTTTTAGAAAGAAAATGAAATTATGAAAGTGTTTATCATGGTAAGTGATAGAAAATAGTTAACTATAATTACACGTGTCTTTAAAACTACCATTGCTAATGATTTCTTTATTTCTCCTCTTATCTCCCAGTTCTGGTACTTCTTACTCAGACCTTTAGATCTTTGACCACAAACCAAGATTCTCTATAAAACCTTTTTAAGAACAAGTGACATAGTCCCACAGCTAAGTCATGGGAACCTTGACATGACCCTGTATCTAACCATTTGGGGTTAATCATTACATATATTTATTCTAGTTCTCAGAACAATTCTATGTATATAGAAAACCAATATGATTATTTCTATATTACCAATAAAGCAATTTAAGCTAGCTCATAAGAAGTCAACAACTTATCAAGGCCATATAAAGAATGGGGCATTCCACACTGATTTCATGTGTCCAAGAGCAAAGCTTCTTCCATTACAACACATTGCCTAGAAATTATATCTGAAAGGCCTGTTCCCCACACTAACTTGGTGCCTGGTGAACCTCAAAGTAGGAGGACACAGAGAGGCAAGAGTGTGAGGAGGGGGTGTCTCCCTTTCCCCATGTTTTGGTGTCTTTCATTTCTTCCTTTCTTTACCAGAAACATCTTCTTCTAGTTTAACTTCAGCACATGTCAGAGGCTTCCTATTTGTTAAACTTTCCTCACTTGAGAAATATACCCTAATAGTGGTAATTTCCAATTTTGAATATGCATGAAAGTCACTTTGGGAAATTTAATTCAATGGGTCAAGGACTGGGCACAGGTTTGTGAATCTTTTATTAACACTTCAGTACCTGTTAATGGATATACTTTCATTCTCACACTGGAGCAGGGCTGCTCAAGTCCTGGGACATTGTCAATTTTCTGTTCTTAGTTTCTCCTGGTGGTAGCTGCACTATAATTCCCTCCTGCTGAATCTGAACCCACTTGCAATATTATCTTTTCATGTTAAATTTGCTGACCATGTAATATGTGTAGGCATCAAGCATCTATGCTATGTTCCTGCAATAGAGCAAATCTGACACTGTCATAAAAGAAAATTAGAGTAGTCTGACAGGATTTCAGCAGCCACCAGTTATTTCTTAAGGTGATTTTAAACCAGATGCATTATCTACAGGGAACATTGAATGGTTCCTAAGTTATTGCCTTTGGTAATGGGGAGTTTTATTTTATTATTTCTAAGATATATTGCTCTGATAATATAGTACAGAAGACAGTAACAGACTTTGCTCTTTTACAGCATAGAATTAGAGGAAAAATTAATTCACTTCACATCCAAAACCCTTAGTGTTTCAAACATGTCTGGTTGTAGCCTGGACTATCGTACTTGTCTTTGTAAAGTTGATTGTCATGAGTTTTCCTTTGAGTTTCTCTAAGTGACCCAGAGTCTCACAGGTCTTTTGCACAATTTGAAGTCTAATCTAAAATACAAGTCCTTGCAAGTCTGTGTGTATGCCTATTGTGTATGTATGCATTTGTGTTAATGTGTGTTAGTATATTATAAAGTAATACACCATGATATTATAATGTTATCACAAAAATATGTGGGAAAGTTTTATGAGGCTATTTCCTATCAGAAATATAAATAGAATGCCTACATAATATAGCACATTATTACATATATATGTGTTGTAAACACATATATATATATATATATATACATACATACACACACACACACACACACACACACACACATATATATATATATATATACACACACAGTACATATACATACATATGCATATGCTTATACACAATGATATATAGGTAAATGTTAACTAGTTCTTTGGGAACAAAAGCACTGATTTGTAACATTTGCCAATTTCCATGGTGTAAATACTCCAACAATGACTGATTTAAAGCTACCAACATGGCTGAACAAACAAAATCTACTTTCTTGAGCTGTCAGGCTCTGACACACCACTGGTTTATACCTCTTTCGGTTTTTCTTTGCCAGAGAGTAGGGTTTAACTAGCTGACCTTGAAGGTGTTTCAGCATTTAACATAATGCTTTTTCTATTTACATATACACCATATAATTAATTGTTATAGCTCAAATAGGAAAGTAGGTGGTCCACAGTGCCTTTAATCCCACTGAAAGTAAAAAGTTTATCAAAGCAGAGATTTAAAGGCCTTTAGACATATTTAGGGCTTTGAAATTCACTGTTTCTCCCAAGGTTTCTAATCCTATGTGTTGGCAGAAATGGATTTTCAACTGACCTATTTATCATCATAATCATATCTTTTTGTAAGATCTGCATTTTTTTTCAAAGTGGGTCCTTTGTTTCAGATGTTAAAATAAGAGATTTTATTCCATGCCCCACCAAAGAGAAAAGGGGGATAAAAGTTAATTGTATCTGAACTGAGGTGTAACTATGTCCCTATTAAAGAAGTGTAGTTATAGGCTATTGATCACAGTGCACAGGAAAAGCTTGTCATGTAAAGTCAAGAGGTTAATGTAATTACAAGAATGGGCAGCAGGATCAGCTGTAGCCCAGAAGTGGCGAATAACTAGGAGCTGCTTTAGAGACACATAATGTTGTCAAAGCATAAATAATTCATCCTAGCATTCAAGAAGAAATTACTCCTCTGTTTCAGCATATTATTCAGCCATTAAAATCTTGCCTTCTAAAGACATTTGATGTAGTCATATTTTTCAGTTCTAACTCATTCGGAGGCATGCCACCTTCATTAAGCCTCATATTATGTAGTTTTCAAAGTATTACAAGGGATGTAGACTAGAACCACAATTTGTTTAACAACCGCAGTAAAGTTCAGATAAGAGAGAAGAAGCTGGAGGGATTTATTTTAACATCTAGTAGCTAAATAGGGATAGATTAAGCAATGTGGGATGGAATTCTTAGTTCGTGATCTGGGCCAACTTGCATTCACTCCATTTTCCTCATTGGCACCAAATCCTTGCAGATTCAATTCCTGAAACATTTCTCTAGTGCCAAAGAAATATAAGAGAAACAGTGAGAGGTCCCATACCTTTCTTGTAAGTATTTTCATGTTAACTGCTCACTAGCTCTGACAAAAATACTCTGACAATGTGTTTTGGAATTCAATCTGTTTTTTATGTTGTCGTTGTTATTATATTTCTTTCAACCTGTATAGTTAGAAACAAAGTTTTTCATACCTATAGAAAAATGATAGCTTCAGGTCCCTCAGAATCAATAGCTAACTACTACTGGTATCTTTATAGTGACTACAACTATTATTTTATTGTATTGTGCACAGCATGTAAAAGATGGGACATAAAACAACCAATATAAGATTGAGTATAATTATGAAATAATAGAACCAAAAAAATTCTATGCGGACAAATGGAGTTTCACTCCCAAATCCAGTCTCTGTCCTTCTCGGCCTTGCCCTGTGTCCCAGAAGGCTAAACCCAGGCCCTTGATCTTCTGATTCTTTTTGGGGATCAGCCAATGACGGATCCCAGCAGACAATGGGAAAGCAAGAGGAGAAAAGTGGGAATATTTCATCCCTGATCCCTTATCACTGGGGTTTAGTCCTGGAGGTGGCTATGGTCACTATAGTTTCTTTTGAATGACCCTTCTTTCATACCTCTGATTTCATTCAAGCTTTAGTAGCACTTGCTTCTGTAGACCTATAATATCTGAATGCTTGAGCATCATTGGCTGGCTCTCTGCCACTAGTCCCTTCATTAAAAGTCTTCAAAAATCTCAGTTAAATGTACTAGACATTTCCCCAAGGATCCTGATTAATTCATATAGCTAAGCAAGGAGCAGAACAAGTCCTCCTTAGTATATTCACTAGAAGAAATGCCTTCTCTTCAATTCTTAGGCTATCATAACAGTTACTAAAACCCTGATGAAAAAGCCTTAGAGAAATTCATGTCAAAATAACACTCAGAGGAGAATGGTGTTTTTCTAATACTTTATGTCATACCATCAACAAATTGGTTATCCTGTAATTACTCCCAGATGGGGAGGAGCTAACATCAAATAAGCTTCTTCCCCACCCATGTTAGAACTGGGCTTACTTGTCAAGAAGTTTAACTCATGCCCTGGAGAAACCTCTGGGTGAGCACCATCAGTGAGAGGCAACTCATATTATATGAGTCATTGTATGCATTGAATATTATATATTTCAAAAATTAAAAGATGTTTTGCTTTTAAATTAAAACTATGTTCCTCTGGATGTTCCAAGTTTACATTTTGCAATGAAATAATATATTAATTATGAAGAAGGCATGTAAAGTATTTATTTCAAATGACTGAGACACCCCCATTCATGCAGCTCTTCAGCATGAATGCCCTGGGCCAGAGCGGTGATGCTGGGGTTCACCCCCAAGCTCTGCCAGCGACTCTGCACAACTCCAGCAAATTTCTATTTCTCACGTAGAAGTTATCCTTGATTTCATTCTCTCCTCACCTCCATGTCAAACCCATTAGCTTATCGTATCATTTCATCTCAAAAATACATCCTAAATCTATATTTCTATCATCCTTAATACCTGGTGCAACCTACCATCATCTCTCACCTGGACTGATATTAATATAATAACCTCACTACTGCCATTCTTTCTTCCCAATAATCCCCTTTGCACAGAGAGCAGGTAGTGTGATGTTTATAAAATGTAGCTCAAATTACATCATTCCTCTGCATTGAAGCCTCCAACGGTTTCCTTGATCTACAAGGTCCCTGTGTAAACATGCAGTTTCCTGTTCTTGTCCCCCCACTCATGGTACACTAGTCTCATTGGCCTTCGTTTTCAACCTCCAACAAGGCTCCTTACCCCTTGTGATTTTCTTGTTCTTGATTGCCCAGAACAATCAGCCCTAATTTTTATTTGGCTGCTTACTGCTCACCATTCAAATTTCAACTCACATGCCATTCCCTTCAGGGAAACCTTTGTAATATCCTGCCCTCAAGCTGTGCCCCATCACATTTTTCTGTGTGGGTTTCTCCTGGTATTTATCACTATCTGAAGTATATTATTTATTTACATTTGCACTGTCTGTATTCACATTTAGAATGTGAACTCCATGAGATTAGGAATCTGGTCTGTACAGTTTACTCCTTTCTCTCCAATCCTTAGTATGACAGAGGTCCAACGTGGGGACTCAGAAAGCAGCGGCTGAATTTGATTCATCTGTCTACTGCAGTAGAGTAATGAGGCAAAATAGTGGGACCTCATGTTTATTTTTTTTTTTTACCAAATATTATCAATCAGCTCTTCAACTTATGGTCAAATTATTTGACCTCCTGCCTAGTTGACATCAGCTAAAACTTAAACTGCTCTGCTCAATGATAGAAAATGTTAGAACACATACAATATGAAATTGTTTTCAATGATGATCTAACAATTGATTTTTAAAACATTGATTTTTATATATAAAACTAATTTATTCATCAAGTAAAAAATAGAATTTAAAAATATGGAAATGAGACAAAATGAAGGAGAGGTGATAAGAACAAAAATATCTGAAATCCAAGTACTTTCCAGGATGAGCAAATCCTCCTCTAACAGCATACCAGACAGGGTGTGTCAAGGGGCTCTCTCTCTCTCTCTAAAAACTTCAAAATCAAAAGACTATTGCATATGATTAGGTGTTTTCAAGTTTTTCTCTCTACTCACACAAACTTTATCTTAGCAGTGAATGGGGAAAGTTTGAAGGAGCAAATCTCCGAATCAGAAATCTATGTGACACCGTTTTTTAGACTTTGAGCAACTTAGGTAACTAGTTGAGACTCACTGTCCTCATCTGAAAATAAGAAGGATGCTAGTACTTGCCAACTCCTGTCCTGGCTGAAGGGAGTCAGATGACCAGTGTATCTGTAAGTGCCTTGTGACATGTCAATTGACACACAAATGTTCATCACTGCAATCGTTATTGTTGTGTAAGAGAGAGATGACAAGTGGTAGAAACCTCCACTGATCATTACAAGGGTGTACAAAGAATATTCCCTAAGTGCCATACATCTGGAGAGAAAATAGGAAGAGAGCATGACTTTGAGGAGGGGGTAGGAGCCACGATAGGCTGGTCTAGAAAGTTTTCTAGGAAACTGTATCCAGGTCAGGAGGCGGGTAAAAAGCATGATTCAAAAAAAAAAAAATGTCCAGGACCACTGAGAATCTTAACACCTTCTTCTACGACAGGAAGATGCATGCCTCAATTAGGGGCCAGAGAGGGCCCCACTTCACTTTGTAAAGTCAGGACACATTTGGAAACTGTGTCTGGAGGGCCACATTTTTAAGGACAGTGACTTGAAAGCACTCAGAAAAAAAGATGACCAGATTGAGGAGGTAAATGAAAAGCTTGCCATGCAAGGAAGAATGGAGGAGTCTCATATTATGGAACCCAGAAAAGTTAACAAATACGATATAACTTTCTTTTTTGTTTTGGTTAATCTCAGATGATTTCCAGAGATGAAAGAAAATGTAAGATTTGGGAGATTACACATGATTAAGAAGTCAGAAAGCTGTATAGTAAAGTCCCCTTATCTGAAAGCCAGAAGGCTTGGATTTAGTTCAACTTTGCTCCAATTGATGAGTACATTACTTACTTTCCAAGTTCTTAATTAATTTGTATGTTCAAAAAAATATGGCTAGATATACCGCGAACAGGACACCCAGGGACCAGCCAGGAACCCAGGAACATTGGGGCTCAAACCAAGAGTGCGTGGACCCAGATGAGCCCTGCTGCTCACAGAAAGGAAAGAAAAAAACTATATAACCAGATATCCAGAGAAGATAGATCATGGGGAGGCAAAGAAATAGCCCACATATGAAAGAAAAACAGGCATCACCAGAAAGGGAAGTAAATGAAATGGAGGCAAGCAACTTGCCGGAGAAAGAATTCAGGGAAATGGTCATAAGGTGGATGAAAAGAATGGAAGACAAATTCGACAATATGTGTAAGAACCAAGAGGAAATGAAGAAGAACCAAGAAGAAATGAAAAATGACATC
>PVJC01028942.1:0-22286 GCA_004026665.1 Murina feae | reverse complement strand
CCTCGTATCCTGCCTCTGGTGTATATGTCCTGCATCAGCCCTGAAATTGTGAATATAATAGGTTTTACTCCCATGATTAGTTTGTGTAATATGGCATAGTTGATTTTAAGGGAGATTATCACCCTGGGCCTGACCTAATCAGGAGAGTGCTTAAAAGGCACTGGGCTTTCCTGGAAAGAGACTCAAAGTGTGAGAGGAATTGGACAACAGCTCCCAGTTCCACATGGCAAGGAATATGGGTGGCTTCTCAGAATAGCTCCCAGTTGACAGCAAGAAAACTGCTGCAAATAACTGAGTTCTGCCATAACCAGATGAGCTTGGAAGAGAACCCAGAACATTCACTGTGCCTGCGCTTCTGACCTACAGAATAGTGAGCTAATGAATGTCTGTAGTTTTAAGTCACTAAGTTTGTGGTGATTTGTTACAAAACAATAGAAAACAAATATATTGCCCCTTTACCTGCTAGCAGGGAAGAGGCATAACATACTTCAGTACTCATCATCTAAAACAGAAGCCCTCAGTTCCTACTGTTATTTTGCAAATACAGAATGGAGGCAGGTGGTGGGTTGATGGTAGCAGGGTCAAATAGCCCTGGAGAAATATCTGGCTGCCACTGGAGTCTGTTCTCTTTAGAATTTAGGAGCATTTAGTACTATTATTTTCAACTTTGGATTTTATCTGCAATTCTCAGACAATAGAAAAAGATCCTGATCAACTCATCATCCTGCTACCTAAGGGAAAAGCAGTGTCACCAATATCTTTGACCCTTTGTAACTATTATGTTGAATAAGTGCAAATTCAGGTTGTAATTATTAAGCAATTTTATTTTTGTCTTCCACTGATCCTTTCTTCTGTGGAGTTAATTAGCCTCTTGACCATGACTTTTATGCTCACCTTTAGGTAATTAAAGTCTTCTGATCAGGAATTAGTATGTTTAATTCAGAGTAATAGTCCAAACTTTCAGTTTCATTCAAGGTTATAGTTGCACCTCTTTCTTAGCTGTTGTCTGCTGGTTATTTGCAGTGGTGGTTGGGAGTGGGAAGGAGAAACTGGATTCTTGGTTTTTCTCCAACTTGTGCTTTGAGTCACTAGCTCCTTTGCTCCACCTGTTCTTACCCCTGTGAGGTTAAAGCGGAGAGGAAAAGGAAAGGAGCATTCCAGGCTTGACTTTACTGAAGGTAAAACTACCTCAATATGGAAGTGTACCATTAAGATTCCACAAAGACCTCGTGAGAGAGTCATCTGTAAGTTCTGCCAAATCGTAAGAATGAGAGGCCAGCCTAAGAGAGACATGGAATGTTTTCTTCCCTCTTGTCTTGCTTTTATTTACTTGACTCTGGCTTCCCAAGCTTTTCCACACTGTCTTACATGCCTAATTTTTTTACCTCTTTCCCCTCAAGTGTGTCTCAACTTCTGCCTTTGACTTTCTCCTTTTGTTTTTCTCTAATCCGGCCATAGTTTATTATTTGTTTTTAGGGCTGCAGCTCTAGCTCCCATATGATGACTTCCCCATCTGCATGACCAGCCCTCTCTATTCTCTGAGCTCTGGTTCTGCATCCCTGATTATCCACTGAGATAATTAACCTAAAGGTGTATGTCTCAGAGTGAAGTCAGACCTCCCCTGCTCCTAGTTTACCTGCCTCTGACATTCTTGTTTTATTAATGTCACCATCCAAACAGGCTACTTGTCATCTTCTGCTGCTGCTTCCTCCTTGCTCTCTGCATCAATTCCATTGCCAAGTCCTTGTTTTCATAATAGCATTTGAATAGGTCTCTGCTCTATCACATCTGCTTCTTCACTAGTTCTACCAAATTGAGGTAATAAATGTTGACATTTTGATGCATATTTTCCAGCCTTCTTTTCTAACTGTATACTAAATAAGTAAGTAAATATTATACATGTATTTTCATAGGATAAGATCAAACTTTTCATATTATTTTGTAAACTCATTTTTTCACTTAACATGTTGTGAACCTTTCTAAATAATTTCATATTCATCCACAATATTTTCAGATATAATAGTAATTGAGGATTTGGGTTTTGCTTTATGTTTTTCAGATAGAGCCCTCATAACCCCTTTCTCCTCTTCAGTGAATTCCTAAATTCCATGAGAAAAAAAGGAAAAGAAAACTGTGCTTCACGTAGGGCACATCCTGTCCATAGTGCACCACATGCATTAGGAACAGGGTGCAGTGTGAGGTGGACATGGGCATTGCCTGACTTAGAAAGAGTGTTTAACAAGTATTTGTTGAATAAAGGAAAGGTGACATAGGAGGCAGGACTCAATGCAGAGTCTGGTTGAGCTAAAAAGAGCTGTCACCAGATCTGGCCCAGGACAGGTCAGAGGACTGCTCCCTAAAGGACTGTGCAACTCTGATAAAGACCCCTTTTCTTCTTCCCTTTGTCTTTCCCTTCACTGTGGAGAAACACTTGGTGATCCGTGACAAACTGTCTCTCTGGAGTTTGCCCAGGATGTGGGACCTTCAAGGCTAAAACAGGACAGCTCCAGCAAACCAGGACATTTGGTTACCTCACACAATGAGTCTCACCCTGGGTTTATATAAAGGACATGGACTGATTCCAGAAGCTTTGAAAACACCATCTCACCCCTGCAGAAACATTCAGTGTAGTGTCTGAGAGATTTATATTTTCCCACCAGAATCCTTTTATGGGTAAGAGAAGTAAATTAAAATAATTTTTATGCTTCTGTGTTTTTTTTTTTGATTTTCTGTCACTAGCAGCCAAACCTAAATATTACTGATAAAAGTAATACTAATTAAAATCATTTGCCAAAACTCACCAATTTTATTCTTAATCAGCATCATGTGCAATTATAAGGTTTACACTGCAAGATTTGTTTGATTATAGCATTAAACTCAGTTTGTAGATATGCTTGGCTTCTTTCAATAGTCTGTTGATTTTGTAGTATAGCCATCCTCTGACAACTTACAAAACATGGGTGGGCATATATTTTCTCTTTTAGCATGTGAATGGAGGCCTAGGGCACTGACCTGTTATTGAATTGGAGTAAGTAAAGGAATCTCTTAGAAACATAGTCTGGGAGACAGCATTAACATACACCTCATGGCCATAGTGCATTTTATTAAGCCTTTATTGCATTAAGTTGTTTTTAGAGACATCTGTATCTGTGAAATAAGCCATTCTTTAAATCATGATTTTGCTGCCTTACAAATACATGGAGAGTGTTTTCAAAATTATTATTCTAGTGCTGGTCTGCTTCCCTTCTTTCTCTGAAATAATCTGCTTTAGGCATTCAAAGGGTCTACTCATCCCAGGATATGACTATAACCAATTTGCTGAGAGTCTGCTTAGGACATCTGCCCAGAACTTAAATCATTTTAACTGGGGAAAGAAATTAAGCTAGTATTTTCTGCTAGGAAAAAGAACTGTGAATCTTGGTATTCCACACAAGACTTTTAATGGTGAAATATTAAATGCTGTAGATTTGCAAAAGAAACATAAATCCATCTTATTTCATGAGGAACTTGACACTTTTATTTAGAAAAATTATATTTCTAAATGCTTCCTTCATACATTACAGATGCATTAATAATTTATGCTTTCCTATTTGTATGTTTCACATTGAATGCACATAGGATAAACTAGTTAGTTGAGGTTATTTGCTAGAGGCAAGGTGGAGAATTCTAGCTAAAGCAGCTATGAGGTAGGTTCTGACTGGATTTTCAATAAGTCCTATAGTGGGACTCATGTTGCTGAGAGAGGTTTGATTTTGAACTAAATAGGCAGAGTTGCCCATCCCTACATACTCCCAGGCCTAAGAAAAGCCAGGTTACAGTCACTTATTCCCCTATATTTGTTGCTACCAACTCCATGCAATCTATTCTCCCAGAGAATAGCTGGGGAACGATGGGAGCCATCTACCTCTGGCTGCAGACTGTTCATCTTGTTCTGAGGAATTAAAACACAAATCAATGTCTTTCAACAAAAAAGAAACCTGTTTTCACTAATTTAATGCTCTTGGTCTTCTGTACTATTAGCCCTTTTTTTGAATCTCAGTCTCCTGACATGAAATAACACAAACTGAGATAAATAAGTAAAATATTTGGAAAGTGTGCTTTTTTAAAAAAATGCATGTTCTTTAAGAAATACATCTGATAATTGACATCTTTGCATTGCCAGACAGTCAGGAGAAGGGGTGGAAGGTGGCTCCTGGCTTTTCCAGGCTGTAAGCTCTGATTAGAATCCTAAATGTATACATGGGTAGGAGGCCTGGTCCATGGATAAAACTCCATCTCTGCTCTGTCAGACTCTGGAGCTGCTTAGGATACCTCTTAGCTCCTCTACAAAATAATGATTCAGAAATACTGTAAACTGCTAGCTGAGTCCTTTGTCATTATGAATGAGTATCATGTTCTCCTTCCATGTCAGGTAACATGATTATGATTCTTAACCTCTAGCTGGGAAAGGAGGTGCTGAGGAATTTCAATTTTGCTCCACAGAGGGCACCCCAGTGTGACAATGAGCTCATTCTTCCAGGGGTGACCTATCTTAGCATTTGTTTCCTATTCATGATTCATGGTCCTGAATACCTGTGACCCTGTGGTACTCCAGCTGGCTGGATTCCTCTACTTGGCTAATTTAGAATGCAGAATTTCATCTTGAGAGAAAGATCAGCACATGTCCTCTACTCACCCTACCAAGGGTGACTGCGTGGGGTAGGCAAACAGGCTTCAATGATTAGAGCTTGTTTGCATAGTTACTATATTTAACCAAAGGAGAATATAAAATTTGCAACACATCTTAGCTCCCACCCTCTCCTACCCAAGATCTATCAGAAAAAGTAAAGTTCATGTAATCCTTAAAAAGATATTCAATTGTTTTATTTTGTTTGTGCTTTCTCATTTCCTGAGACTTTGAGAAAGTTTGACATTAGATTACTCTTTTTTTTTCCTTTTTAATATATTTCATTGCAAGGAGAGAAGGTGATGTTTTTGTCACTAAGCAACAGGAATAAGGAAGAGCACCTATGGTTGTTTGTTATTTAAATGATGAAATAATGAAGAAAAGAAACTTAAATCCTGACCCTTTTCCATTTCTTCATAAGCCAGCCAGAAATGGCAGCACCGTGTTTGAACATGTTAATGTAGTGGTTGAGACACCACTCACACTTGTAACCTTGATCTTCATAAGTTATGTTCAAAAGCAGAGAAGAGCCAACATAATTTTTATCAATAGGTTGGAGGCACAATATACATGTAATTTCCACATTTTTACCCACTCATCTACTGATGAGCATATAGGCTGCTTCCAGATCTTGCTTATTGTAAATAACACAGCAATGAACATGGGATACATATACACTTTTGAATTAGTGTTTTGGGTTTTTTTAGATATATTCCCAGAAGTGGAGTTGCTGGGTTATGAGGCAGTTCCATTTTTAATTTTTGAGGTCAATCCATACTGTTTCCACAGTGATTGCACCAATCTGCAGTCCCGCCAACAGTACACACAGGTTACATTTTCTCCACATTCTTGCCAACACTTGTTGTTTGTTGATTTGTTGATGGCAGCCATCAACAAATATTCTGCTGTTTTGGGATGAAAATATCAACTAAATCCATCTGGTCTTGTGTGTCATTTAAGGCCACCATTTCCTTGTTGATTTTTTGTCTGGAAAATCTGTTGATTGATGTCAATGGGGTGTTAAAATCTCCTACTGTGACTATATTATTATCTATATCTCCTTTTGTATCCATCAAGATTTGCTTTACATATTTAGCTGCTCACATTTTGGGTGTGTAAATGCTTACAAGCTTTATCCTCTTGTTGGATTACTCCCCTAGTTATTATGTAGCACCCTTCTCTTTCTCTTACTATAACCTTTGTTTTAAATCTATTTTGTCAGATACAAGTATTGCTATCCCAGCTTTTTAAAAATGTCCATTTGCATAAAATATATTTTTCCATCTTTTTGCTTTTAGTCTGTGTGTATCTTTCCTCTGAGGAGGGCCTCTTGTAGATGTTTTAATTAAGCCATTGAAGAATTAAAAACTAAGCCAAATGAAAAATCAGCCAGGCTTTATTAGGAGCAAACGGGTGAGTTCACAGGCTCCGGGAAGGGAAAGAGAGGCCAGTGGAGCGGCACCCGAACGGAGTCCAGCCGCGTTTTTAAGGCCTGAGGCAGGTGGGTGAGGAGAGGAGTTTGGTATGAGGGAGTGGTCTGCAGTTTGAGGACCTGTAACTTTTCAGTCTTGCCCAAGACCCCCTGGGCATTGCTGGTGCCAGGGGGCTATGGTTGAGCAAGCAGTTTCAGGATCTCAGCATTGTTTCAGGAGTTTATCATTGCTGCTGGTTTCTGGTCTGGGCTGCACCTGGGGTTGGGGAATGATTTATGGCTTTTCCCCATGGGTGAATGCTTGGGCAGTAGACTATATATATATATATAATCTCCACATGAAGCAGAATTTGCATCAGCAGGTTTTAGTGCCTGCTGAGATATCCTTTTGGATATGCTATTTATGAAGATTATTGGATCTTGCTCTGATGTTGTCTGAAGCTGGCCACAGGTTGTGTTGGTTCTGGGCCTCTTGGGAGGCACTCTGGTGCTGGCCAATGTCAGATGCTATCTGTGCCTGGCCCTCAGCAACTTGTTTGAAGTTACAATAAAACCATAGTTTGTGACTGCTTCTGCTAGGCTTAGTTTCACCAGCACAGGTATGGAGGAAGGTCAGCAAAAATCCCAAGACACCACAAGGAGATTTGCCTCTGCCTGCCTGTTACTTGCTAGAATCACTCACTGAAAGGGCCTCTGGAAGGTGCCATTTGACGCTTTATGAAAGGTGATATGGTCCCTGCACCAGAGCTACAAGACTCTCTGGCCTGGATTTTACCCAGACCTTGATAGGATGGAGCCACTAGTAGTCCAGTCAGGTGGGATCTGCAGAGCCTGGAGGTTGGGTCTGCCAGGAGTTGGGATGGTAGTTCTATCAGATCTCCTGTGAGCTGTTGAGGAGGGAGCTGGTCTTGCAAGGAATGTTAAGCCATAAAATTGAACAAAGCTCTGTCCTGTGGTAGGGCAGGGGGCTTTGTTCTGAGCCCAAACCTAAGCACACCTGAGGGAAGGGTAGATGAACAGAATACTCCCTTCAGGGCCTTGGGGAGAGGGAGTACATTTGCAAATCAATGAACTCGAGGGGCAGTTATAAAGCAAGGTTCTTACGTGCTACCCCCACTCTGGATTTGGGATTTAGGACACCCCAGAATGTTATTAAAACTGTGATTTCTCCACTTCATCATAGCGTCGCTTAGTTTTTTTGTCTTTCTGCAACATTGTAACTGCCAGTCAGGTTAATGGGAAAGTGTGGGGAATGGGCTTTACCCCAAAGCTAGACAATTCAGTCAATGACACTCCTGAGTCTTCAAGGGTACCTACACCCTGGCCAAGTCAGCTGACTCTTCGGTAGAACTGAGCTCCACAGGGTGGAGCAAGAGGGAATCCAGAAAGTGGGGCAATTGCATTCCCTCAGGCTGATATCATAGGAAAGGAGTGCTACACGCAAGGAAGATGTTGTCAGTGGTATGTGAGAATTACTCCATACAGGGATTCTGGCAGCTATCCCCCAGCTCCCTCTCCAGAGCCACAAACACCAGACTCTCCTCAAGCAACTCTAGCGAACTCTGCTGGAGCCCAGGTTGAGTAGTTATAAATAAATTTTTGTGTTGTCTCTTTAAGAGGGTGCTTGTATCTCTGTACTCCATCTCTCTCTGACAGATAGAAATCCTACTGCTTTTCACAGTCTGATGTTATGTGGGTGCTTCTTCTTGGCTCTGGTGTTCTGGCCTGAGGAGCCTGGTTTAGGGTTTAGGTCCCATGCTCCTCAGGGGGAATCCTCCTCCCCACTCAGCTGAGATATCCCTCCAGAACCTCAGTCACACTTGAAACTGGAGTGTCTCTGCCCTTCCTAAAAGTCTTGATGTTGCTGCTTCTGTAAATCTTTGGTTATAAACTCCTATTCAGCTACTCTTTAGTTGGTTATCTTGGATGATTTTTCTTTAATTTAGTTGTACTTCCAGTTTGGTTCTGGGATGAGGTGATTAGAGCTTTCACCTACGCCACTGTCATCTTGATAATCTTCATATTTCTTACAATTGACATTTTCTGCTTTGGAACTCCATTATTACTAATGATGAAACTACAAATAACTCAATTCAAGATAATTCAGCTCTTTCAGTTAAAAAGAATATTACTCTGGTAAATATTTTATATTGTATTTTATATTGAAAAGTATAGATATAGTTTGAAGGATAGTTCACTCATCTTAAGTGATTTCTCTCTATCTCCCTTTATTTCTCCATATTTTTTTTTCAAATGGTGCCTAGAAGAAGAAAGAAGATTTAGGGGGTTTGGGAAGAGGAGGTTGGTATTTACTTTTGCTTTAGTGTGTATGTGTGGATTGGGGAGTGGTATGTAGACAGTGAATTCAGAAAAGGGCATATTGGGTTGGAACTGTTTGTGAATAATGCAGGAGGCAGTTGATGTCTGAGTTTAATGTTCAACAAACTAATGAGGTCTTATTATCTTGACTTAATGAGTTAGTATAATTTTGATTATTTTGAGGGTTTATCAATGGAAGAGCAAGGAAACCATCTCTGTAGTGCAATTCATCTTGAAGGATACCAGAGTTTCTCCAGTTTCCAAATGGACCCCTCTTACTCTACCTATTTAGCCCTCTTTTTCATGTCAGTGGTCCATATCCCAAAGCTTCAGAATAAATTTGTACATGAAAGATGTTTTAAAAATAAAAATATTTTAGGTTAATACAGATTAATAAGTCAGTCCACCAAGGTATTAATTCCTGGAGAAAACTGACCAAAGTGGGTAGCATCCAGTGTAACTCAGGTACTGATAAGGATGTGTTAGTGAGTCTGGACACAGGCTTTGTTGGTGAGGAACTGCAAAAGGGACCACTCCACAATCAGAAGTCAGAATTACTTGAAAATTAATTAGTTGAAAGGAGACAGTTTGAGATAAGGAGAAAATGATGTGGAAGGAAAAGGTAGGAGGTTCTGAAGATGGTGAAATTGGTAGGCTTTTTGGCAAGAAGATGAGTGTCCCTGTAATAGGGAATAAAAACTTTATCATATTACAGGCTCTAGCAGTTCCTGCTGAATAAGAAATGGCCTTGACCACAAGACTTCTTGTGATGCAGATTGCCCAACTGCAGGAATTTGGCTGATGCTGACCAGCTTGAGTATGCTGATGATTAGATCCACATCCAGACCAGCAAGAACACTGCCTACATGTCCATAGCATCTCCTCTGATCTCTCTGTTCTGCTTTACCACTCCCTCCCTATAAAAACCCATGCCTGCACTGAGATGTTAAGATGGGTTTAAGAAAAGAATCTCCCATCTTTTTATGTAGTTGGCACTTGACTAAAACACTTTACTTCTTATCACCACCTGTTTCTTGAGTATTGGCTTTCAAAGAGGCAGGCAGTTGAAGCATTTAGTAACACCCTTGAGACAAAGAAGGAAGGTCTTAACTGATTAATACATCTGTAAAATGCCACCTCTTGGGTGCATCCAAGCTCCATCACTTTCTTGAAGGAGCCATGTCTGCTTACACTTTTAGCTACAATCTAAGTAAGACTCAAGTGTGAAATAGATTCAAGGAGCTCCAAAAAGGTAAAATTGAATGCCTTTGGTCTTTTGGCAAGTTGTTTCCATCAAGTAACAGAAAATATCACATATTTAGCTGTCATATGACAAGACGTTCTGTGAGGAGTTTGTTCATTACTTACTAAGCATGTCAAAATGTTGGCTGCTTCCAAGGTTCTTAGGGGAGCAAGATTTTCCAAAGTACCTCCACAGAAAACACAAACAAGAGATAAATTGCTACTCAATTTTAAGCCTGTTTCTGAGAACGTATATTCTGTCTGCTCTCTCTCCTGCTGAGGTTTCTGGGTACAGAAAAATACCATTAAAATAATTGTAATACAGGTATTCTAGCCTGGTGACAGCTGTAAGCAGTGCACTTTATGGAATAAATATGGTCTCCTCTTTAGTTTCTCAATGAATGACTTAAGTCTCCCACCTACTGCATTAATAAGAAGTCTGATATCTTTCTCTCAAGCCTGAATTGTGAAAAATCTCTGGGTTTTAGACAGATTGCTTTTGATTCTCACTACCACACAGAGTTGCTTAGAAATGCTGATCCATTTTACAGTTATGTTCTAGTGATCCAGGCTGTCTAGTGTACAGGCTGTCTAGATATTCTAGGATCATTATTCAATTATTTTCATACCTAGGCCAAAGCTACTCTACACTTTAGTTCTCCAAGCTGTAATTATTTCTGTTTGGCACATTTAGAAATCAGCTCATAGAGTGCCAGCTGCATTAAGAGCACACATCAGGACTGAGTTGAGCATCTGCCCTTTGTACACATGGATCCACAGTCTTCTTTACCCCTACCTTCAGGGCCTTCACTAAACAAGAAGTTTAAGGTTCTGGAGATACAACAGTGCCTGAGATAGATATATCACTGTTTCTTGAGACAATCTATTGAGTAGATGGAATAACAGAATTAGAGAGCAGAGAGTGAGAAAGTAAATGGGCCAAGAGTAGGGTAACCTGAAAAATGCCAGTGTAGAAGGATGGGTAATGGGAAATAAATCTTCAAATGAGACTGAAGTGAAGTGTAGGAGAAAATTTAATAAGATAAGGTATAAAAATTAAAAGAATATGATCTATATAAAGGAAATATGCTCTTCATGGAGGGACCTGGAAAGTATTATGCTAAGTGAAATAATTCAGAGAAAGACAATTATCACATGACCTCACTTATTATGTGGACTCTAATGAACAAAATAAACTGATAAAAACAATGTATCCAGAGACATGAAAGCATGGAACAACTGACAAATCTCAGAGGGAAGTGGGGATGGGAGATGGGAAGAAATTAACCAAAGAACTTATACCTAGTATGCATATATAATATAACCCATGTCATATAATATAGTGCCATGTTATTTCCATGGGCACAGACAATAGTGCAGATAAGAACAGATATATTAAAAATATAGCTTAATAAAAAAATAAAGGAAATATGCTTTAAAAAGGAGGGATGGTCAACACTGATAAACACCCTGGTGAGAATCATTCTCAAGTAGTGGAAGTGACAGCTACTCCAGGAGTAAGTATGTGGTGAGGAAGTAGACATAGTGAGAAGTAAGTGGGAAGTGAGAGTGTAGACAGAGTGAGGAGTAAGTGGGAGGGAAGGGTGTAGACACAGTGAGGAGTATATGGGAGAGGAGGAAGTAGGCACAGCGAGGAGTAAGTGGGAGATGAGGGTGTAGACACAGTGAGGAGTAAGTGGGAGGTGAGGATGTAGACACAGTGAGGAGAAAGTGGGAGGTGAGGATGGAGATACAGTGAGGAGTAAGTGGGAGGTGAGGATATAGACACAGTGAGGTAAGTGGGAGATGAGGGTGAAGACACAGTGAGGAGTAAGTGGGAGGTGAGGATGGAGACACAGTGAGGAGTAAGTGGGAGGTGAGGATGGAGACACAGTGAGTGAGAGGGGAGGGTGTAGACACTGTGAGGAGTAAGTAGGAGGGGAGGAAATAAACACAGTGTGCATTTCCTCAGTATTCTGCAAAATGGAGAATAGAAATGGATATGATGTTAAGAGTTTTTGTTAGTTGTTTGCTCTGTAAGATGGGAGTATCTGCAGCATTTTCAATACTGATGAAAGTTAGGCAATTAAGGATGAGCAATATTGATGCAGGAGAGAGAATGTTTAATATAGGGCTCTAGCCCCTGAGAAGGCAGATGATCTCAGTAATATGTGGAATCTAATGAACACATATGGGAATATATAGGCAAGTTGGAGATTCATTTATGGAGGAGGAAGGTTAAGAGATGGATGCTATTGCAAGTAAGGTGTGTGGAAGTTGAGGCAGTGCCAACAAAGTTATATGCTAAGAATGAGTGTTGGACAAAGTTAGGGGAAAGGACTGGGCTCCATTTAAGACACTAATACTAATATGATTCAGTCGGACACAAATGAAGAGGCCTGTTGGTGATCTTTCGCCAATAATTCCAAGTTCCCTCACAATATGAGATGATTTATTCTGGGACATATTTTTAAATTCCAAATCTCATGTTGTTCTCTGACTCACCCATGCCACACATACACTTGATAAGAAACACTTTGGACTTTTTACTTAGTCAATTCAGCTCAAAAACTATTCACAGGATGTCCACAATGAGTCAGGATTTGGGGATACAAAGAGGAATAATTAATGTTTCCACCTTCAAGGATCTTATTCTCTAGTGACATCAAATGCATTTCAAAGTGAAGCTGACTTTTTAGAATTGAGTTTTAGATGATATGCTTCCTTTGAATATCTAGTCCATGATTCCTTTTTAAAAAATATAAATAAGTAACAGCTTCTTTGGAAATACTATACACTATTAAGATGAACAAATTAATTTAATAATCCTATCTAATGAAAGAGTAATATGCAAATTGACCATCACAAGATGGCTTCCCCTATGTGGTCAAAGATGGCCGTCACAAGATGGCCAGCAAGGGAGGGCAGTTGTGGGGGGCGGGCCCAGGCCTGCAGGGAAGGGCAGTTGTGGGGACCCAGTCCTGCAGGGGAGGGCATTTGGGGAGGACCAGGCTGGCAGAGGAGGGCAGTTGGGGAGGACCCAGGCTTGCAGGAGAGGACAGTTGTGGGGGATCCAGGTGTATAGGGGAGAGCAGTTAGGAGGACCGAGGCCTGCAGGGGAGGACAGTTGGGGGCAACCCAGCCTGCAGGGGAGGACAGTTGGGGGGGACCAGGCTGGCAGAGAAGGGCAGTTGGGGGTACCCAGGCCTGCAGGGGAGGACAGTTGTGGGGGATCCAGATGTGCAGGGGAGGACAGTTGGGGGGACCAAGCTGGCAGAGGAGGACAGTTGAGGGGGACCAGGTTGGCAGAGAAAGGCAGTTGGGGAAGACCCAGGCCTGCAGGGGAGGACAGTTGGGGGCACCATCCTGGCAGGGGGTGCAGTTAGGGGCAATCAGAATGGCACAGGAGCAGGTAGGCATTGATCAGGCTGGCAGGGGAGTGGTTTGGAGCAATCAGTAGGAGAGTGGTCGGGAGCCAGCAGTCCTGGATTGTGAAAGGGATGTCCGACTGCCCATTTAGGCCCGATCCCACGGGATCGGGCTTAAATGGGCAGTCGGACATCTCTCAAGGGGTCCCATATTGGAAAGGGTGCAGGTTGGACTGAGGGACACCACCCCCACCCCCCACTCCCACTCTATGCATGAATTTTGTGCACTGGACCTCTAGTTTATATAATAATTAATAATGAAACTTTCCTCCTTCATGTAGTTCTTTAGCTTTCAAAATGCTTTTTATTTAATGTGGTTTTTTAAAAATAGTATATAGGGCATTTTCAGATACATTATTTCAGTACTTTAATTTATACATCATTTAATAACTACAACATTAATTCTTAAAATTTATTCATTTTGAAGCCATAATGTGTGAGGCATCTTACATAAATAATTTTATTAATTTTCATAAAACTCCAGGATGTTGGTATTACCCCATTTAACTATGAGAGAAATAAATGCTCATATTTTTATTGATGTTAATCCTCACCTGAGGTTATTTCTCCATTAATTTTTAGAAAGAGTGGAAGAGAGTGGGAGAGACTGAAAGAAAGAACATTAATGTGAGGGAGACACATAGATTGATTGCCTCCCACACATCCTGACTGGGGCATCTGCCCTAGACTGGAATCAAACCTGCCACCGTTCCGTCTGCAGGCTGATGCTCTGTTCATTGAGCCTCAGATCTTGACTAAGGTCATTTAGCTGGGGGATGTCTGGAATTAAAACTCAGGTTTGCTGACACTACAGGCTTTATACTTTGCACTGTGAGATATTTTCTAAGAGAGGTATTCAAACAATTTCCTACCCTGGCTGTGTGGCTCAGTTGATTGAGCATCTCCCAGTGCTGGTTGGATTTCCAGTCAGGGCACATGCCCAGGTTGCATGTTTCATCCCCAGCCAGGATGCATGCAGGAGCCAACCAATCCATGTCTCTCTCCCTCTCCCTATTCCTCCTCTTCTCCCTCCCCCTTTCCCTCCCTCTCTCCCTCTTCCCCTTGCCCCTCTTCCTCCCCATCCCCTTTCCCTTCCCCCCCCTCAAATAAACAAAAACCATATTTAAAAAAACACAAAAAACAATATCCTGCACCTTTACCTCTATCTTCTGAAATGCATAAGAACACTGAAAGATTAAGAGTGTCATATTTGGGTGGTGGCCAGGCTGGCCTCTGGGTTCTAGTATGGCGCCTTTTCTATTGCCCCACACCCTTTTGTGACCCTATGCTGCACATGACTGTCATCTGCTGAGTGTTACCTATAACCTGCTAAGGAATCTACAGAACTCTCAGGAAGGCCTCATAGATCTGTCCTAGGGAGCAAGATAGTCCCTGGGAGAATCTGGCTCAGTGGCTTGTTATGTTATAGCAACTGGAATGATAGAGTGTCAAGGGAAAAAAGACAAATGACAGAAGTGTTTTAAAGGCTGAGGAAATATTCACAGATTGTTGCAAATTTCAAGAAGAGTTGAGAAATTAAAAATGCTCTGAAAGACAGATTCATAAGGGGAAAATGTAAAAACAACAATAATACCAATAAACAAAACAAACCTAATCTCAACTATATATTTTTGATGAGTACAGAGAGTAAATGTGGTCCTTTCTGAGGCAAAGTGCCAATTTATTTGAGTCACAACATAGAAACCTAAGCTATAAAATAAATAAGTATGAAATGATATGTAGACTGAACATTCAAAGAAGCTTAGCTAAAATATCTAAGGGGTTAGACCCATTTAATTCACTGGTCTTAAAATGTGAAATGGATTATATTCCTAAATATGAGGCTTATTATTAATTAGAGTTCCATCCAACCTGCCTTTGCTGACCTTGGACAAAATAGTGAAAGTGAAGGTGCTCAAATTAGTCTTTTTGTCCTTCCACCCCCAACACTGGTTTCCCACCTCTCCTCATGTGTCTGGGGTCTTTATGCTGTCCTTGCAGGCTCCCAACCTGAGACTGTCTCTTGGATATTTCCAGCACTCTTCTTTCAAATTGGATCCTTCCTTTCTTCCATAATGAATAGCAATTGAATTCCCTACCATTTTAGTTATATATCAATGATCCAGGAATATTTGCTTTTTTAAACAAGCATCTCTCTACTTCCCTTCTCTTTTGTAGAGGAATCAAAGCTTTTATTAACTCAGAAAAATAGTTTGAAAGGGGAAACTATTTTGATTTCTCTCGCATTGATTTTCTTAAAAATGAATCCCAGCCTCTGAGCTTCTATTTACTGAATTAGTGTCACAAACAATATAGGCCACAGGATATGTATAAATCTCAAAGATACAAAACTTCTAATATATAGCTCAGCCTTGAACAACACAGGTTTGAACTACACTAGTCCACTTATACACATTTTTTTTTCATAAATAAAGTAAATGTATTTTCTTTTTCTTATAATTTTTAGATAATGCCTTCTTTTTCTTAGCTTACTTTATTGTAAGAATGCAGGATATAACTCATATAACATACAAAATATGTTTTAATAGACTGTTTATGTGATCAGTATAGCTTTTGGTTAACAGTAGGCTGTTAATAATTAAGTTTTGAGGGAGTCAATATTATACATGGATTTTTGACTTCACCAGAGGTAGTACCCCTAACCCCCAGGTTGCTCAAGAGTAAACTGTATTCTTAAAACCTTAAAAGTGGCACTTTGTTAATGGGTAATTTATTTGCTAAACAAAGTTCACTTTTAACGTATTTTTTTTACATAATTTTCTTTGAGGAATTAGAAAAAGCTTATCTAGTCATTTATTGCAGTAAAAAAGAGTAATAATACATTTAGAAAAACACACATAATTCAGTATTTTATTAGTTCAGATATTGCCCCTGCCTTTGAGTTAGAATTTGTTCTACAAAGAATAAATGTTAGTATGAAAACAAATGTTGCATTGGAAGAAAACAAATTTGAGAAAAAGATGTATCTATGGTATACTTTCAGGGCTTTTGGTTTTATATAAGAGAACAAAATCTGCTTGTCTTAAGCCAGAGTGGAATTGGTTAGATAATGTTGGGGAGCTCTAAAAATTAGTAGAAAGTCTCAGGAACTAAATAACTAGGAACCAAAGGAATCTGGGGGGCTGCAACTATGGCCAAAGCTTCAGCCTAGCACAAATGGGGTGGGCTCTGTCTGGAGGCCATTGCTGCCCCAGCACTACCATCCCACCCTGGAGCCACACCAGAACCATGCCAGTGGCCCTCTGCCTGCAAGTTGGTACTTCTGTCCTCTGATCACTGACTTCAATTTTAAAACTGATTGGCTGAACTCAGGCCTCCTGCTTGTAGAGAAAGGAGACATGTGCCTCTTCCATTTTTAGTAGTAGGAGCTGGGCTCGCTTCCAAAAACACTTACTGGGAATTTCCCAAACACACAAAGGGGTCATCTTAATTCTGGGTATCTAAAAATACACTGAAATTTAAATCTAACTCAAGCCAAAACTTCAACATTCTTGCAGGTAAAATTTTCATGCAAGTGCAGCCAAAATTGGGCTTGTTTTAATAATCAACCCAGGTATCAACTTTCTTTATTACATGGAGATGATTCTGAATGTTCCCACCATATGTTCACTGAGGCATCTGGTTGTTTTCTCAAGGGAGGCAGTTCCATACTATATAGGCCCGACAGGAAATGGGGTGGATAGTCAGGAAAAGAGCAAGCAGGCTGTCCTAAAGGGTAAAATCAAATTCTTCTTCTGGAGAACTATGCAAAATATCAAGTGATGTCATATAGGGTGAAGTAAAGATTTGTATTGAATGTATATAGAGCATAATTCCTTTCTAATGATTGAAGCAGGGAGTCTCCCAGGGGTGAGGATGACGGAGCCCCTAGTGCTAGGACGCTTGCATACATGACTCCGGAGACCAGGTTCTATGATGCAGGTCTAATTTTATTGAGGAAGTATAGCAGTATTTATAGTAGAGATGGCCAATCATGGAACATCTTCTTAGGGAGCCAATGAGCGTAAAGGTTGGAGTATGGTGTATGTGGCTGTAGGAAGGGCTCAGGTGGGCGTTGCCATCTTCCTGGTTTGCCAGAAAGATCTGAACTGCTGGAGTGAGCTCACAGCATTTCATCAGCTACTGCACCGAGATAAACCTCCTGTGCTCTACCTACAAATGATAGGACTTTATATTATATCAATAGAGAACCACTTTATAGCTTATATAGTTGTATACATGATTTTAATAAATCCATGAAACTCAGTAAGAATCTTTATGACTAGTGGCCAGATGCATGAAATTCTTGCATATTAAAAAGGAATTAATTAAGGAGAATCAAGATGGTGGCATAAGGTATATACTTGAATGTGCTGCCCCCTAGAACCACACCAAAACTACAACTAAAAGACAAAATGGCTATCATCCAGAAACATGGGAAAGCTGGCTGAGTGGAAGTTCTACAACTAGAAGGAAAGGAAAGGTTCATTGAAACTGGGTAGGAGGTGTGGAGATGCAAAGAGCAGAGGTATGGAGGTACACAAAATGGGCTGGCCACTGGGTGCACTGTTTTTTTCAATTGAAAGGGAGATACAAGCTCCCAACTGCTCTGAACTCCAGTTTTTGACGAGACTCTGGGGACCCAGACTCCTAGGGGGAGAAACTGGACTGTCTGGCATTGGGTCAGAAAGTGAGGGTGGCTTTCTTGCAGAGCTGCTTGCAAGGATTATTGTTACTGCATGGGGGCACGGGACTTGGGGACATGAAGATGCAGAAATCCAGAGACACAGAGACCTGGAGACATGGAAACATGGAGACAAAGAGATGGCTGACTGACAGCCATTGCTGTTTGCTCAGCCTTGGTGTTTCCCTGAGACCTCACCCCATCCAATTTACAACCTCACTCAAGCTGTGCACAGTGGCTTTTGCATATGAATCACCTGTCCTTTCACAGCCTAACCTAACAAACTGCAGCTGAGTCAGAGAGCGCCAAAACTTCCAAACCCCCAAAAAAGAGGAGAAATCTGCAGATCTTGCTATAGTTCCTGCTGGGTGGACTCAGGCAGTGGCTGACTTCGCACCTCTTGGAGATCCAGGAGCCAGTGTACCCAGTGGTCAGATACTAGATTTCAACTTCTCACATCCATAAGT
The DNA here is from genome assembly GCA_004026665.1 of Murina feae. Lineage (NCBI taxonomy): Eukaryota > Metazoa > Chordata > Mammalia > Chiroptera > Vespertilionidae > Murina > Murina feae. The sequence goes on along the minus strand of PVJC01028942.1, from coordinate 4,048 downwards.
GACACACTCAAGAGGCAGACTCAATGAGCACCAAAGCCCTACTGAAGCAAGTCCTGCCCCATAAGGGTGTCTCCAGCACAGCAGTTCTTCCACGATAGACACAGAAGGTCCTCACAGCCAATTGGCCTGGATGTCAATTCCTCCCAGGGATACTAATAGCAATCAAGGCTTAACTACAACAAGACTGTGCACCTAGCCCATAAAGGGGTTCACCAAGAGTGTCCACCTCAGGTGATTGGGGAGGCTGAGCCACTGGGCCCAATGAGACAAAGCCACTCTATCAACACAGAGAAGCAGCCAAAATGCGGAGACAAAGAAACATGTCATGAATGAAATAAACAGAGGAAAGCAAACTATTGGATATAGAGTTCAAAACCACAATTATAAGGTTACTCAAGAGTCTTCTACAAATCTCCGAGGAACTTAGTGACTTTGAGGAACTTAGTGAGACCTTCAAGGATCTTAATGAGAATGCCAAAAAAAAAGGAAAAGGACCAGTCAGAAATTAAGCATACACTGTCTGAAATAAAGAATAATATACAGAAATTCAACAGTAGACTAGAAGATCCCAAGAATCAAATCAAATATTTGAAATATGAGGAAGCAAAAAACACCCATATGGAAAAGCAAAAAGAAAAAAGAATCCATAAATATGAAGATAGTGTAAGGAACCTCTGGGACAACTTCAAGCATATCAATATCCAAATTATGGGGGTGCCAGAAGAGATAAAGCAAGATATTGAAAATCTATTTAAAGAAATAATGACAGAAAACTTCCCCTACCTGGTGAAAAAAATAGACTTACAATTCTAGGAAGTGCAGAGAAGCTCAAACAAGAGGAATCCAAAGAGGACAGCAAGACACATCATGATTGAAATGCCAAGGGCAAAAGACAAAGAGTGAATTTTAAAAGTAGCAAGAGAAAAACAGTTAGATACCTACAAGGGAGTATCTATACAACTGTGAGCTGATTTCTCAACAGAAACTTATGCAGGCCAGAAAGGAGTGGCAATAAATATTTAAAGTGACAAATAGCAAGAACCTACAAACAAGATTACTCTACCCAGCAAAGCTATCATTTAGAATTGAAGGTCAGATAAAGAACTTCACAGACAAGAAAAAGCTAAAGGAATTCATCACCACCAAACCAGGATTATATGAAATGCTGAGGGGTATTCTCTAAGAAGAGAATGAAGAAGAGGAAGAAGAAGAAAAAGGTAAAGAAAAAAATTATGAACAACAAAGTGACAACAAGTATATATATCTATCACAAGTGAATTTAAAAATTAAATCAATAAAAAAATCTGATGAACAGAATAAACTGGTGAATATAATAGAAGCAGGGGCATAGAAAGGGAGTGGACTGACAATTCTCAGGGGAAAGGAGATGTAAGGGGTGCAGGAAGAGATTGGACAAAAATCTTATACCTATGGATGAGGACAGCGGTGGGAAGGTAAGGGCATGGGGTGGGGTGGGAACTGGGTAGAGGGGAAATATGAGGGGAAAAAGAGGAACATCTGTAATAATCTGAACAATAAAGATTTATTAAAAAAGGGGAATTAATTAGAGGTAATGTTTTAATATTGCTATTTGCCCTTTCTCTATAATAGAAGTGTCAGAGATGAAAGAAAATTAGTAAAATCTATATGAAAATCTCCTTCCTGTTATAGAGTCTGGGACACACTGTGGGACTTAGAGTTAAATCCCTGCACCCATGTGTGCTTTGAAATTGTGCAGATCCAACTGGTCCCATCCTCGTCTTGCCCTGCAGGCAGGGGGAATGCAGCCTCAGGTCCCCTATCAAGCCCCTACAGGTTGGGTGTGCAACCTCAGGTCCCCCATCAAGCCCTGTTGGGTAGGGGGGCACTGCCTCAGGTCCCTTGGTGCAGTTTCAGGTCATTCAGCCTGATGCCAGGGTGGAGAGTGTGGCTTGGCCTCAGGCCCGCTGGCCCCAGTGCAAGGGTGTGAGGGCACAAGGGCACGAGGGCACAAGGGCATGACGACCATTTGTACATTAGTTCTTAATTATATAGGATGGAGTTTTGTTCAAGATTAAATTAATTAAATAAATACAACACACACATTGAGACAGTTCAATTTATTCTATAGCATAATTTTATATACGTTACATGTTAACATATAATTTATAAAATATAGCTATCTGTAATAATGTATTACATATAACTATATGCAGAATTGCTATAAAACATGCAATATTATATATATTACATATATAAGTTAGTGTTACTATTTTATACATTTTAGAAATATAATTATACTAGGGGTCTGGTGCACAAAAATTTGTGCACTTGGGAGGTCCCTCAGCCCAACCTGTGCCCTCTTACAGTCTGGGACCCCTCAGGGGATGTACACCTGATGGCATGCCTGGCCAGCCTGAGTGAGGGGCTGATGGCTGTTTGCAGGCTGGCCAACCCCCCCCCAGTGTGGACCCTCACCCCATTGGGGTGTGGCAAGCCTGGGTGACAGGCTGAGGGTTGTTTTCAGGCTGCCCATAGTCCCTTCAGGTTTTGAGTCCCTACTGGGGTGACTGGGCAGCGTGGGTGAGGGGCTGAGGGCTGTTTTCAGGCTTCCCACAGTCCCTTCAGGTTTTGGTCCCTACTCGGGTACCTGGCCAGCCTGGGTGTGGGGCTGAGGGCTGTTTTCAGGCTTTCAGCCTGCCCACAGCTCCCATTGACCCAAGGTCCCAGCAAGGCTGGCTGGAATTAGGTTTCTGGGGTTTATTTATCTTCTATAATTGATACACTGTTAGTTTAAGCTGAGGCCTAGGCAGGTAATGAAGCCTCCTGTTTGCTTCAGCTCTGTGGCTTCTATAATTGAAACAATGTTGTCTTAGTAGAGGCCCAGCAGGCCTAGGCAGACCGTTTCCTCCATCACTGGTGCAACGGAAGCCTCCTATTTGCTTCAGCTCTGTGGCTTCTATAATAAGGTGACCAGATTTTAACATTGGTAGAGTGGGACACCATTGACCGCTTGGCAGCTGAAAATCGTATATTCCCTTCCTGTTCTCCCGCTGTTCCCTAGCTTGTCGTGCATTGTTTCCAAAAATTGGGACTTTTTTAAAATGCTGCGGGATGTGGGACAAATTGTTAAAAATCAGGACTGTCCTGTCAGAAGCGGGACGTCTGGTCACCTTATTCTATAATTGCAACTATGTTGCCTTGAGCAGAGAGAAGCCCACCTGGCCTAGGCAGACAGTTTACTCCTGGTGCAACAGAAGCCTCCTGTTTGATCTAGTTCCGTGGTGGTTGGCCTCCATCTTGGCTGGTTTAATTTGCATACAGCCACTCTGATTGGCTGGTGGGCATGGCCTGGCTGATGGGCGTGGCTTAGGCTTCCTGGAGAAATGATCAATTTCAATATTACTCTTTTATTAGAGTAGATATTATATGTAATCTAGATATATATATAAAAGCCTAAGTGACCAGCTAATGGGCCAGTAGCTATGATGCTCACCTACCACCAGGGGGAAGACACTCAATGCAGGAATGGAAACCACAGCATGGAAATATGGAACAGAGTGATGAATCTCAGAGGGAAGCGGGGAGAAGAGAGGGTGGGAAGAGACTAACCAAATATCTTATATGCATTGTAGAGGCCCAGTGCACAATTCCTCAGCCTGGCCTGTTTCCTCTCACAATCCGGGAACCTTCAGGGTATGTCAGAGAGCCAGTTTTGGCCCGATCCCCCCAGGCCAGGCCAAGGGAATTCCACCAGTGCATGAATCCATGTACCGGGCCTCTAGTGTAGGATATATGATTATATAAAATACTGGAGGCCTAGTGCATGAAAATTCATTCGCTCAGGGGGAGGGATCCCTCAGTCCAGCCTGTGCTCTCTTGCAGTCCAGGACCCCTTGGGGAATGTCTACCTGCTGGCTTAGGCCTGATTGGGCCTAAGTTATCAGTCAGACATCCTTAGTATTGAGGAGGCATTAGAGGTTCCCGCCACTGCTGCTTCACTTGCTGCCCCAGGCTGGCTTGTGTCTGAGTGGACCTCCCACTGTGGGAGTGCACTGACCACCAGGGA